>VWZG01013262.1:963-12966 GCA_013396735.1 Grallaria varia | reverse complement strand
AACGAAAATCCACACCTGACACCATGAGGGCAGGTAAAAAGCTAAGAACTGAACAGGTCATCCTGTACTCCAAAATGTGTGGAGCTGGGCAGTGTAAAAGATCTTTTGTATAGGAACACACAAAACAAGTACCTAAAATGTCCAGAGTAGAGCCCAGCACAGAAGACTTAAAAAAACCACCCTTAACATTTCAAAGCCAATTTTGTGGGGCTTACATTGTGCATATTTTCCCATGTTCTAACTTGCACTTCATGCTGAGACTTCTTGGAAGTCTCGTCAGCGCGGATGGTGAGCCCAGACCAAGCCCTGCAGGGTGAGGTGGGACCACGGCCCTGGGACAGAGGTGCAGCTCATGTTGTGTACAGCGGCACAAGGACACCTCCTTCCCCCTTGTATTAGAAAGGATATTATGTCAGATATCTCCAATAAACAAACAAACAAACCCTTCCCTAACCTATAACATAAACCAACACAGTCAAGTGCAGCCTACCCACACGAGAACTTGGTGACCCAGACTCTAACACTGTAATCTAATCCTTGAACTAAAGACAGTTTAATGCCTTTACAAATCCATATGTTTTCTAATACCACCATTGCTGTCAGCAGACTACAGGAGCGCCTCTTTGAAGATGGAAGGAAAATGACAAAGCACATCATTGTGAAGGCAATTATATGCTGCAGTAACCATTTTACAATGGCCCATATGGGCTGTATTTCAACAACGCAATTTCCAAATCTGCCTTAGCAAACATATATCTCCGTCCCAATCCCAGGCAGGTTTTGCAAAACAAAATCAGACTGCAGCCAGAACAAATCCAAAATATGGATAACAGATGTAAAAATATGCCAACAAGGATACCAGAGCAGTTTTTTTTGTCAGAGTACCAAACAAAGAGAGCAGCCGCAGCAGACCTTACGAGGCCATTCACAGCAAAGCTGCCCATTCAAGGGACTTCGAGACCTGGGTTTATCAAAAATCTGATTATACACTTGCGTGCTTTCCTATGCAGCTGCCCAATTCACGGCTGCAGTCGCCAGCCCATCCACCTCCCCAGGGACCACAGGGCAGGGCAACTGCAATCTCAGTTTAGAAGGGACTGCAGTTAAAATCAGACGTGAACCAAGGCTGTGCAGGCTTACTCCAAATCCTCTCTGACATCCAGGACCAGGGCCAAAATGAAGGGAACTGAGGGGAAAAAATCCAAACCAAACCAACCAAACAAAATCCTGTCCATATCCTTTGGAGAGCTGCAGTTTCAGACGTGTTCACCTCGCTGTGGCAGCTGAGGCTGTGCCACCACCCCAGTGACACCTCCAGCCCAGTCATCCCTCGAGGGGCATAGGGCAGCAAAAGTGCAGCTCCAGCCCCAAATCTCACCCTCCTGTTGGTGGAGGAACAGGAGCCAGGGCTGAGGAGGACCCTTGCCAGGCCACAGTGATGCAAAAGCTGCACCCAGCAAAAGATTGGGTTTAATTGCACTGCTCTCTGGAATCCCCTGCAGTGGTCCATTGCTTTTGGAGGCTCTGGGATGGATGGATGCCTGTTCTGGGATGTCCCTGTGCCAGTGGCACAGGTTTGTAGGGGCTCAGGAGACAAACAGCCAGAGAGACAGGAGGCGCAAAGAACCTACAGGCAGAATCCAGGCTGCAGGACACCGGTCAGACAGACCTACACACATCAGTACCAGCAATAAAGACAGGAACAGGCACGAACACCTTTCTCCCAGAAGTGACACTAATAAAAAATGCCTTACACTGCCTAGAACAAAGACAGAAATGGTAAAGGTGAAAATTTACAAGTTCATTGCCAATTCATTAACAACAAACCAGCTGCATCATATATCTTACATTTCAATGCCAAGGGCAGCAAGCAGAGGATATCCTGCCAGTCACACATGCATAGCACAAAGCAAAATTACACCAGCACAGGAAAACAGGGAACTAGGTATTCAGTAGCCCAGTCCTGCAAAGTGCATGATCCAGTTCTTATCATTGTCAGCTCCTCAAAATGATCCAGTGAAGCTAGGCAAAAGCATTTCAAAGACTTTAATCCATGTGAAATATTACTTCCTGGAACCGGAAATTCAATCGCTAGCAATGAAAACAAAAGCACAGTCATAAACACACCTTTCAACTCAGCCAATATAGCCATATTTAGGCTCATGCTCTCTCAAAAAAAAATCCTTTACTCATTAATATAGAGTCAACTTGAAATGATTGCTGTAATTGCAGTTAAAAAATTAATCATGTTTTGAGATAAATGCAGATAAAAGCATGTTTTACTAATTATCTTTTGAAGCTTCCGCTCATGAAAGATTAAAGGTGGAAGAAAAGTTGTTGAAATATTGAAGACAAAAATCCTACCATTTGAAATCACTTTGAAGCCACGTACCTTGAATGATTGATCCTTAATGCCCAGATGTACTAAAAAAGGTGTCTCTTTAATTCAGAAGAAGTCTAACAAAACATGCCTGTTGAAGCTTCTATGCAGTCAGCTCCCTGGAAATGAGCGTGCTCAGCAGCCCCTGCTCTGCAGAACTCCAGCCCACAGTTGGATATTCTTCTGGTTTATCCCCAACTAGGGCAAAGAACTTCATACCCCAACTGAAAACTGAGTTCCAGAATTTTGGGCTTCACTGAGCCCTCCAGACTTGCTGCAGCACCAACCTACTTATAAGCAGTTTTACTAACCAGAGCAACCACCTGAGAAAATGCCTCCAAACTCAAAAAAGGTGAGACATTTCACACTCAGGGAGGAGCTGGAGGTACCGACACCTGGGTTTAATCAGAAACCCCCATCACCTGCCATGGGGTTATGCACAAGCCATGCTAAGACCTGTTTCCAGCCCCAGGGCATTTAAGGGAATGCAGGTTACTGGGATGCAAGTTACCCAAAAGCAAGGCTGGTACTTTGATTCACAGCTCTGGAACTAACAAGGCAAATAATTCCCTTCCTGCTCCATACCACTAGTCTATTTTACACCAGCAGTTTGCAGACTGAGCAAATCTATTGACCATGGGTTGAAATGGATGTCCACAACTCCAATGGAAACATTTTAGGCTCCTACAAATTTAAATAAGTTGAAAGATACTATTACATAAAATTATTAAGCTATTTTATAGCCATTTCACAGACGCAGTACCAAATTCCACCACCTGAACTGGTGCAAATGTGTACATTTCAGGAGAGGTTTCCTTAGTGGCCGCCCCAGTCACCTGCAGCAGGACAGACCCAAACCCTGATGTTACAGGGCAGTTTTCAAAAGCATTTAACTGCACTACAATGCTACAGAGTACCAAAGCCAAGGACCACTCAGTCCTCTGGAGTTTCCAGAGCTGAGGCAGATCTGAAATGGTGCAGCTGACCCCTCTGTCCTGAGGGAAGGGTCCCACTGTAATGGACATTATTCCCCAGCACCCCCTGCTCTGGATTTCTCCTTTCCCCTCACCCCATATTCCTTTAGCTCCTCTTCCCATAACGAAGCAGAGGTGATACCAAATTATTAAATTGTACCCTTGCTGCAGACCTGAGCAGGGCTAAGTAAACGATTAAATAGTTGAGTTTCTCATAACCACACATCCAAGGAAATTTGCCAATGCCTTTTTATTTGCATATCTGGCAGACTGCCCCAGACAACTAATACATAAGTGACAGCATCCAGGTGTATTAGTTTAGAGTTTGCCTTTAATCTAGAGGTGTCAATTTGCTTCTGTTTTAATTACATCCATCTTGATATGTTATTACAACCTCATGAAACTTCTTCATTATGTGAATGGCTATAAATACACACACATGACAAACAGTTGTTATAAATTTTCTGGTTCAGCAGTGGAGGCACAATATCTTCGCCCACACATCATGTACATTTAAAATTGCAGCGCTCCCTCTCCTCTCTACCCCCTCCCATTTCCCTTCCTCCCCTTTTCTTTCATCCAAAGACCAAAATACTTTTCCCCCTGTACTTAATGGATCCTCTCAAATTCCTTCACTAGTAGCAGCATCCCAGTACAAATACTATCAGCTTACAGAGCCATTTCAGACCATGTGTCCTTCTCAGCTGTGCCTATGTGCGAATCTGTTTGTCATTAGGCAAATATAGGAAGATTGCACTGAGGTCTTATAAACATGCAAAGATCCACTTTTGTAGCTACATAATTCACCGAGTTTTTCAATACACATTCTGAGGTTGAAAACTTGGCCAATCCACCCACCAGATGTATCTTTCTGATCCCAGAACTCATTAAAATTTACTTTCTTTTCCTCCTTTTTTTTTTTAAAGTCCAGCAGACTCAGCTGTTGAGCCACATTAATTGCATTTTTATTATTTTTTCCATAGCTAAAATGACTAATGCTAGTAGAGTCACTGCCTACAAGCACAATAGCCAGACAGTAAAAATTACTAGAAGTTTTAATCGTTCAGTAATATCCAAATCCCATAAAATAAAGAGAGGTACTTTGGTCCCCTCAAAACAGACGGTTTTGATTTCTAGTATTTATTTTGAATTTTCTTTAAAGGAGGAAGAGAGAGGAGAAAAGACACAAATTCACACCAAAAGATTCCATTCAAAGGCCAAAGCACCCTTGACATGCACTAAACCCCATAATACTAACAGTGACAGCATAAATGGTCCCCAACAGCAGCAATTCTTCCCTTGCCTTCCTCTTGGAGGTCAGAATGACTTTCCCAGCCTCAGAGCTCCATCAATGCCCACTCTGATGAGTGTCACACCATGCCCGGCCATGGGACACTGAGTAGGACAGCCCCACTCAGGGCAACAAGGTGGGTCCTTTGGCCACCTCTCCTCCATTCCCACCACCCACATAAGCAGACATCTCAACAAAAAGGAAAAAAAAAAATAAAAATTAAGCAGGCCCTCAGACTGAAAGGTCTCAGGTCATTTAGGACTTCCAGAGCAGAAATAAATAAAAATCAATGCCTTGAGCAATCATCACCATGTTTGTAAATAATCTAAGTCTCAGCAATAGGAAGTGGTATGCAAACAACAAAACACAAGCTGTCAAAACTTGCCAGGAGGGAGAAGTTACACCACAGGTATTTCATACCCAGGGCAACCCTCTCCCATTCCTGAGAGCCACCCAGGTGTGCTCCAGGAGAAGTCAGTGGCAAGAATTTCTGTCTCCTTGGTTCCACTTCACAGGCAAAGAGATTAAAATGCCTTTACTACACCAGGAGGGTGAGTTAGGAGCGTCTGTAGGACACTCCAGAGCAACCCGCAAGAGAGTCCCCAAGGATGGGTCACCTGGGACATGGTAACCCCCACCTGCATGTAAGGAAAAAGGTGACAGTGACTCTGGCTTTCACCGACAGGTAAGGTGGTGTCTGCACCAGGTGTTGTCACTCCTACATACTCTCCTCTCAACACTGTTCCTCTCACAGTCAGCCTATGACAGAGAAAGGTTTCTCACAAACTTTTATGTATTTGGTCTGGATCTGACCACTGTTTAATTTCGTGGGAGAGTAAAATACATTTTAAAGTCTGATACAACTGTTAGAACTACTCCACAACACACAAGTACCTCTTCAGATGGTTTCACTCAAATGACATTCAGCACAGGGCTTGTCTCAAAGGCTCAAGGTGTTTGCTTCTTTTCATGAGCTCCTCTAATAAAGTACAAGCTGAGGTTTGTGTATGGAGGGGGAGGATGGGTCGACAAGGTTTTATTCCCAAACCATTAAGTCCCACTTGGTACCAAATAAAAGTACAAAAAGAGCCAATTTATAAGAGCACTGATTCTAGAGGAGAGGCAACTTTCACTTTAGGAAGCTGGCAAACACATGCAAGACAGATTAAAGGATGGCCATTTCTGGAGAGAACAAGAAGTTGAACCTCTGCATGGCTGTGGAATAACCACTCCTGACTGGTGTTGGGATATTAATCATATCAGTGATATGTGCATCAACCAGCATTGCACAATCAGGTGTTCAGACAGCCAGGAACTCGGGCGTATCAGGTATCAGCACACTCTGCACACCTCCCATGGCTTTGTCTCAGGAGATTTTAAAACCAGCAGGACCAAGAGGCACACCAAATAAATCCACGTGGAGCATATGTCATGCAACACCATCAAATTAAACCTTGTAGGCAAAATCTCACCAACAGAAAAGTGTGTGCAGGGCCCAGGGACAATCTGCTTCTTTTGCTGGCTTTTTCCACCATTTCCCCACAGAGGAGGACAGAACCAAAACTCCTTCCTACTGGTATTTACCAGACTAAAGGTTTACTCTTCCGGTTAAAACCTTCTCTCTCCACCACCTGAGTATGTGAACTTCAGCAGCAGTGTTGCCAAGATACAAAAAGAAAGATCTCAAGACATTAAGGTAACACACTATTTAAAGGCAAATAGTACAGCAGAGCTGAGCTGGGGATCTGACAAATTGCCACTGCACGTTCTGCTGTTGCAGCAAAACAAATCCCTGCCTGCATTAGCCATTTCTCATCACTTACAAAGTGGATTTTCATATCCATTTTATAACAAAGGAGTTCAGAGGACTATGGTCTTCTGAAGTGGTCTTCACCACACCCTGGCATTGAGACAAAGCAACAACAAGCTGACTATACAAAAAATGCACACAGCTGGTAATTTGTGGCACATACTGAGCCAAACCCCAAGGAGAACACAGATACTGAACAGTTAAATCATAAGGATGATGTACAAGAACACAGAGAAAAGTTGGAAGCAGTTTTTCCTCACAGAACTGAGGCAACACTGCAGTTCAAGTGAAGGAAAATGGAGAGTTAAACATTTCCACATTTCAGCCGCAACTTCCTAACTCCATTACCTTTTTATTAATTGCATTTGAGACTTCACTAAATTTGAGCTTGGGCTATTTTTAAAACCTATCTGACTCAACTTATTGTTGCTCAGAACAAAGATTAAACTTCTAATTTAGCTGCAGATAATTACGAGGCTGCAGGTCAGACCCCTGGTGTAACATGGTAGGGTCTTCCCGTCAAAATGATAGAAACAGTCTTCACAAAATAGTAGCAGAGGCGGGGGAAAGAGGGGATCGACCTCACTGAGTGAAGAATCCTCCTGCCTTCCTCCCACCTGAAGTTATCAGGATTAATGACTTCTTAAGCAGGGACGGATTTGGTGGAGTGTTCCCCCTCCGTACTGACAGCAGGGCTCTCACCAAGGAGCATTTATGCACACAGCAATGGATCTCTCCTCAAACTTCCACCTTTGGTAACAACATCCCTCTCTAGTTCTCAGTGTTCCCATCCAGTCCCTGCTAATTCTCTATTGATCTCACTGTTGTAACTCAATCTTTCAATTACTCAGCCCCTTGATGTCTGACAATTATTTTTTTTTTGCCTTTCCCTAATGATCATTTTCCTCCTCCCAAGTACCTGATCTTTCACCCTTATTTTATAAATTGTAGAGTCATATAATTGTTTAGGTTGGAAAAGACCTCTAAGATCAGAGAGTCCAGCCATTAACTCAGCACTGCCAAAGCCACCACTAACCATGTCCCCAAGTGCCACATCTTTTAAAACTCTCCAGGGATGGGGACTCCACCACCGTTCTGGACTTTACACTCCCTCATCCCAGCAGAGGCCCCAGATATTTAATGAGAAAAGGCTTGCTTGCTCCCCAAAACAGCAGAAAAAAAGATGCCACGATAAAGGAGGATAGGGGTGTCTTGTACCTGTTGATATGTGGCATATTTCTCATTAAACTTAAAGAGCAGGGCCAGTGGAGACTAATTGAATCACATTTATACAAAGAACTTGTCCTTATAGTTTGAACTCCTCCTTCTTCAACTCAAGGCCATTGTGCCTCCTAGTACCACCTATGGGAATGGCAAAAGTTCCCACCTTCATTATATGGTTACATTCAGGAGCTTAAAAGAGTGTTTATGCAACAAAATCACAATCCTCGGTCATTATCTGCCTGAAGAGACAACTTCAGCTCTCCAACAGCTACTGAAGTCAGCACAAGTTAGGTGTTCTTTGCGTCCCAGAAAGGTACCAGGCTTTTAAAAGTAATTTTAAAGTATTTTTGAAGTCCTCAGATGCCCAAATGACAGCAGCATAGGTTTCAAACATCACCCCAGAGGTTCCTTTCGTGGAATATGCATCCTGCTGTTTCCAGTCCCACTTTCAGTTTGAGTTGCTGCTTTTTCAGATCTGGTCACTGAGGGTTTTCATCATGAGATTCAGTTGCTCTGTCAAGGTTATCTTGAAATTTGATCTCAGGTCAATTTACTGTTTCCTCTAAATACACAGTGACAATAATAAACCTATCGCTTCATATGATATCCCAGTGTCACACAAAGCCTAATGCCTCTCTCCATCCCCAGATATCTTCATTTAGTTACTCCCTTCTTTTCTCTGCAGGTCTAAATCTGCAGACTTGCATGTGCAAACAGAGACTGGGACAAACACCTTAAGCATCTAAGCAGTCAATAAACACAAGAAGGGCCACCAAGATTTGCTGACAGCACTAAACAAACACTCCATGTTATGATGCTGCTGTGGTAAGGCACGAAGACCAAATTCCTTTTGAAATATGAAGGGATAGAGAAAAGGCAGAACAAACTTGCTGGAAATCTCAAAGAATTTAAGTAAACAGGCTAATCAGGCCAGCTAGAAGAGTGGTGAGAAGAGAATGATCTGGGGAGGAAAACCACACAGCAAGCCAGCCATTCTGGTGTCCAGCTGAAAGCTTCTGCTGTCACACAGCCAAGCTATTTCTATTTTCAGTGGGCCGTGCCTAGAGATGAGTATCATACACAGTTATTAAAGCAAATTCCTGCATTCAAATGCATTCACAGAGCCACACCGGCAGCGCACACAGACACACAGCTGAGACCACAGCATCTTCCAAACCTGCCTGCCACTTCCACATTTTGTGTAGCAGCAGTGTCTCTATTTTAAAGCCCAGATCAGCTGTTAAGCTGTACTCCATTTAGTCCCATACTATCTGTCCAACACGTAGAGCTGCTGTAGCTAACATCTGCCTAAATCACACAAACGCAGTGGAACAATTGCTTAGAAATTATTTACACTAGGTGGATGGAATCATCTGACACAGAATTTAAAGCTCATTAAACAGCTCCTTGACAAATATTTGTCAGCATTTCTCATTTGTAATTAATTATATTGGGCTTTACCTGACGATAATTTTGCACGGTCTCAAAACAGACTAATGCCTGTGTGCTGAACAGAAATAAGCTCAGCAAATGCACAGTGAGAAATTGTGACAGTTTTATGAAACAAGAATTCCCATTTAAATGCAAGTCCCCCCACTTCCCACCCCTCTTCTATCTGTGCTTTATAAATATCTGTGCCCCATTTCAGGCTTGTCAGATGAACTGCCTGAGCTGAAGCTAAACAAACATCCACAGAAAAAAACCTCATTACCTTACTCAGTGTTCAGAAAACCTGAAACCAACTGCTCGCTCCATAGGGATGGTCAGAGCTGACTCAGGAAACATAAAGTACTTCCCAGGCTTTAAGCTATCTTAACATTCAGGTCAGATTTCCTTTCTCATCACAGTAAACCATCTTCACCACGGCACGTCAACAGCCATGTCACGTCAGTCTCCTGCCCGGAGTGCTGAGCACCAGGGTAGGGGGGAGACAAACATCTCTGAGAAATCTCACCTCACCAGCGAGCTCTGCAGAAACCTCCTTGCCAGCACTGCCAGAGCACATCACGGGGAAAGTCACTCCAATGGACTGATTTATCACACTCTGAGAAATGACCTCTCCCTGTCAAACTGGTGTCTAAAATGCCCACCTGGGTCTGGAGAACTTCACGCTATTATTGCTGGTAACAAACACACCAGCAGCGCAGCACAGGCTACTCCACGCTGGGAAAAGCAGGCAGCTTGACAAGGCACCAGACACACTGACACAGGGACAGGGTGGATGAGAGGATCTGGTGAGTCGGGTCAAACTGTAGGACCACATCTCGGGTGCTCACCTACAGATTAAGGGCTGGTTTTTGAAGGTCAAGGCTTCAAAGTGCTCCCCAGTGTAGGGGACAGGCCCACACTGCACACAGCTACACTGATGTCTAGCAAGGCCAGGTAAGGATCACTCCAGCCACACCTACAGTGACACTGGAATTGCTCAACTGGCACTCCAAGGAAAAAAAAAAACCAAACCACCACAATGAGACCCCGCTGTCTTCATTTAACTCTCTCTTCTCCTGTATTCCCCATGCAAACATTAGAGACATCAAGGTACAGGGTGCCATAAACACAGAGACAGGTAACTAGAAGCAGATGGCCTCTGTTTCCACACCAATTTACACTTGAGAAGCATGAGAAGGCTGCTGACGCCTGGACATAAAAGCAGTTCCCAGAGTGGGAGCTGGTTAAAGTTTTGCTTCAAGGGATGGGAACTTTTATCAACATAACCATAATAAACTGGATGACTGACTCCTCCTGAAGCTACAGCGGCCATGGGATGTGTGTTCTTGTGCAGCACCTGTGTCCTCTTGCCACCTACACACAACCTTGTATTTTACACAGGTTGGGCTTTTTCAGTCACCCCAAGAAAAAGCATTTCGTAAAGGACAGGTGAAATGAAGCTGTATGGAAGTTCTTGCAAGTTGATATAGCATGCATAAAAAGGTCCTGGGGTGACACCTCACACCCAGCCAACTCACACCCCTACAGTTGCAAGGGTGTCCTCAGAAGCAGAGAGCTCAGCCTTGTCCCTCCATGGTGGCTGTCCCCTCCTGCACAAGCCACCAGCTACCTCTGTCCCCTCTTCTGACCAATGTGCTGAAGATGTTCTGCACTTTCCTTCTCACAGTTTTTCACACCAAGCAGACAAAACACTGTCTCTGCACACTTTCAGCTGTGCTAAGCCTGGGAAAAGGCTGAAGTTCAAGCACAAAGCCTGGGTTGGGACAGCCTTGTCAACATGCACAATAACATGGGCACAAGTGTCTTCTGGAATGTGGGGAAAATCTCCATGTTGTCCAACGAGCTGGGGGTAGACCCAGAGTATGAGATGTAGAAACACCAGGACAACTCTTCACAGCCACCCAAGGCTTCTTGTCTTAACTCAAGCACATTAACTTCTAAACATCTTACCAAGGCTGAGATGTCTCATTCCACCAGCCCCTCACAACTTCCTCACCAACACCAGAAGCACAACAAAAACTTCAGGCTGCTCCATGCAATGCACACATTAATTCCTGTCACACTGGGCTCGTGTCTAAGACACCTTTCTCTCCCTCTGATCCTCAGAAACAAGTTTCTCAACATACATACGGAGCTGCAGGAAAAAGCACCTAACAACGATTTTGTGACATTATTTCTCAACACAGCATGAAATCGTTAGGTCAAAATGTGCCACCTAACACATGAACATTAAAAGTATGTCAAGTCTCAGTGTGCAAGCTATTGTTTTATCTGAATGTGATATTAGCTGGCAGAACTGGGTAATGTTTCTGCATTCCTTTTTAGTGATATAGGATTACTAGAGGATGCAAGTAGTAGCCATTCTTGGCTTGGCACAGAGAAGAGAGCACAACAATTATTTTCAAGTGGAAAATAAACAAATAAGAAGTGAAACAGAATAAAGATATTTTCTAAAGTTCTGACCATAAAACTTGCTCTTCACTTCCCCTCCAAAAAGGACTACAGCCAAATTTTTCAGTCCATATTCCCATAAAACACAAACTAGGGCTTTGTTTGAGGAAGAACAGAATTTTGTCTGAAACAGAAGCATACAAATCTCACTCTTACCAACAAACATCTATTCACACTTTTCATCTCCCTGGTTTGAGCAGGGCACTTGTGGATGGGCTTACCAGATGAGAAATGGTGGATAAATTGAGTCTGGACATTACCTCAGCGTTCGCTCATTACTGCTTACACAAGTCTAACACCAACCATGTGGAGGTTTGTTGAACCGAACAAATCCTCCCCTCAATTACACCAGAGTAAATTCTGCTGAAGGCTGTACTCTGGATGGATACAGGTGTAACCAAGGACAAAATCTGGCTACAAATCA
>VWZG01013260.1:193571-211818 GCA_013396735.1 Grallaria varia | reverse complement strand
CTTTTAAAACCAGCACAACTTAGAACAAACAACTTCATAATTATCAAACTGTCATAGGTATATGTTTGAAAATGAGAGCTTTGTTTCATTCTGATTACTGTATCTGAAGTTTGTGATCTGCTTTTAAGACTTCAGATATCTTTCCTGTACTGATTCACTGTATTAGGGATACCGTGTCCTGTCAGCCATGGAGCTCGGCATGCCATTGCCCAGACTATGGCCAGCATCCTCTTGGCTGCCTCCTCATGCTTAATTTACAAATTCATACAGCATACACTCAGGCACCTTTGTTATCAAGCCCGTTCTGAGACTTTGTCTGTTTAAGCACCGTCAGTTGGGAGAGTAACAGCTACTGGTTTTCTACTAGTACAGGTATCCTAGAAAACTCTCAGTGACCAAACAAGCTAAATTAGTGGAGTTTTGAGTGTAGACAAGACACAGTGGATTGTTATCAACTTAAATGTAAAGAGTGAGTGAACACAATCGCAGGGTTGGTGTGTGTGGGACTGTGTAACTTACATACAGAAGGGCACAGCGAAATAGGGTCAGTAGAAAGGAGCAGAGTGTGAAGAGTACTGCATGGAAGCCAGAAAATACAAAGGTTTTGTCTTAACTGAAAGAGCAATCACTAATGAAATGAACTAATGTGAATGAGAAGCAGCTGACTGTTTGGATTTGAACAAACAATAAAAGTGGAGAAATCAGTAGCAAAAGACAGTTGGCAAGATCAGGCAGAAATCTGAAGGTAAGTTTGAGATGGAACATCAACAATATTCTGGCAGCAGAATGAAATACTTTGTCATGTGTTAAAATCCCATCATAAAGGAGCCAATTTATTTTTTTTTCTGTTGAGAACAGATTTTTTTCTGTGACTATGGAATAAAGGGAGGCTTTGAAAACTTGCAACTTCTAACAAGTAGTGTGCTGTCTGCATTGCCACTGCAGCATTCCCATGGTCAGAAAACAGATGAGAAAATAATTTTCCAGTATATATTTTGAAAGCTTGCTTGACTGTAGCAGAAACAAATGACAAAACATTGCTGTGTATGATACTTGAATAGAGCCACTCAAGTATTTTTTCCCCCATGATCCACAAAGTTGGCTTGCCTGTTTAGTTAGATTTCTTAACTTATTAGCAGCTCATACAGCCAGAAGGTGGCAGACCTTGAGAGGTGTCAACACAGTGTTTGAAGACTCATAAATACCATGAAGAGCAAGTCAGCCTTTTTTTTCATGCATTGCGTTTTAAAAGTTGCTTTGGCCACAAGTTACTTGCATGGGTAATGAATGTACCTGAAAGCTGGCTGTGGGTGCGAAGAAAAGTGCTGGGGGTGAGGAAGTACTGTTCTGTTTTCTGCTCCTGGTGGTTCTGTAGCTGTTCCTACAAGGAATTGCTCTTAAATTAACCAGTTCACTTCTAGACAGCCTCTAAAAACATCTGGATTTTATGTCACGCTGTTCTCAGAGAACAGCAGCCATAAATTCAGGTGAAGCCAAGACATTACATGACTGTTGAGATTATGAGGATTAGGAAAGAAAAACTGCAGTAGAACAGTAGCATTTACAGACACTTAAATAATCAAGGAATGTGTTGTATTGGGAAACATACTTTATTTCAGAGTTACTGTATTTTTAGCCTTTCTGGGAATTTTCTCTTTTTGCAAATTTAAGTGTCTTTTCATTTAATTCTTGTCTACTCAGAGTGTATACAATTCTGGACAGTTAAATATGTGGAATTTTTCCTGTGTTTGAAAAACAGAAAACAAAACCAGACCTTTAAAATCATGAATAATTTGATGATAAATGATCAAGTTTTTTCAGAAGATGATTTCATCCCTGGTGCCTGAGCAGACTTCTGCCAAAGGAATGGTACCTACTCTAAATAACCTTAAAAATTAGCAGTTCAGATATCACTGATATACTGGAGTAAAAAGAACAGAAATATTCCAAGTACTAACTGGAAAACAAGATCATCTGTGTGAATGGCAGCAGTTCACTGCTTGTGATTGACGTACAGATGTTACTGAGTGCAGTTATTTGCAAATACGGTCGTGACCTAAATCAAATCTATAAAACACCTACCTGAAATTGCTATATAATCTCATCTGAGTTATAGTAGAGATACAGAGAATTGTCCAGAAAAAAAAAAAACCAAAAAAAACAGAAATCAACAGATTTAAACATAGGTGATCTGGTTCAGTAAATACATAATGGCTAATTGTAATGCTCAATGGGTAAAATAATTATTTAAAAGGAACTCAAGGCTCTAAAGAGAATACTTTTCAAGAGGTCAAATGATATAAGTACTGGTGTCATTCGATTGCTTGTACTTGCCTCTTAAGGTTTGTGCAATAACTTTTTGTTTTAGTTCCAAGCATGTGAAGCTAACAAAATTCCTAGCTTCTGTCAGCATCTCTTTGTTTTCTCCTAGTTTCCTCTTTAAAGATAGTTTCAATGAGGTAGTGTGCCATTGAGCTTGCTCCTTATCTGGTGGAATTGAAGCGTGTTCCTTCATTTTGGTGTTTTTAGCTCATGTCCTCATATCTGCAAACTGCAGGTGGTGTCCCATCATAGCTGTATCTCCATAACTGACTTTTCTGCAAGGATTCTGTTTCTTTGAGAAAAGTAGTTTTCATTATCCTCTGTGTCTTACCAAGTTCAAAAAGAATTGTTTAAATGTAATTGAATAGTGCTTGGACTTACCTATCTTTGCAAACCCGTAGGAATTCATAGACACTTAATCCACAAATTTGGCTTGAAAACCAGACAACAGTAATACGTACTATTTCACTGTATTGGGTGAGTCCCACAGAAAAACACAATAATAATAATAATGTCATGATAATTTCAATGTTTACATTTATTTTAGATGAAGAGGCACAAAATGGCATGTCTGAAGCAAATTCCATTGTAAAGTAATATATTAGAACTAACAACAGTGAGAAAGTAAATATATAGCTCAGCAAAAGCTTTATTATCTAATGTTCTGGAGTTGCTTTTCATAAAATCTATTGCTGTTTTTTTAAAAGTACCCTCCTAAATAAAAGCCATTTCACTTTCAAACAAAATAATTTTTGCACTTGCTATAATGACATAGACACTGTGGGAGCTTAGTATTACAATTCTGTGTCTCAGCTATTGAAGTTTGTTCTGCTTTGCAAAATATTAGCAAATCCATCAAATGCTCTTTTCTTTTTAACAAAAAACTGGTCATGTCCTAAATTTCTTTGACTTTTTTGACAGAGATTTTCACTGGAATTTTGGAGGTGTTCTACAGATGTAGAATTATTTTCCAGCTCAGTCAAAGTGGTGTCATCCTCCGTCTTGCTTGAATCTCCAGTGCTTTTGGAGATTATATTTCCTGTAGACTTTAGTGGGAATGAACATGAACTGTATTGAGTGCTTTCATTAAAGAAACCTTGTGGGACTGAGAAGGAATATGCATCCTCATCACTCTGATGAGTGAAATGACCATTTGTTGTGAAGCCTGACTCTGTTTTCCCAGAAGTTGGAAGATGCAGCAGATCTGCTACAAGATTACAAGACTCTGTTTCTTCAGGCAGACTGCAGTTGCTGGTATCCTGTAATACTATGTATCCATCACAGTTTTTCTCATCAAAACATCTTTGCGTTTTATCTGCACAAGCCTTAGCTGTGTTCCCCTGCTTCCCCTGGTGTAGCAAGTCTTCCTGCTGTGTAATGAACATGAAATGTTTTTCAGCTGTGTGTTCAGGCAGCAACTGAAGAGATGATTCATTGCTGGAATGCAGCAGCGATGTTTTTTTAACAATTTCATTCAAACCACTGTCACTGGGAGCAAAAAGAAAGTCATTATCCTCAGATGTACTCATGTTTCTTCTTAATGCTCCACCATGATTCTGTTCAGGGGAGTTCCTGGCTATGTGCTTGTCTGTACTTCCCTCTGGTGCATTTTCTTTTTGTTCAGTGGGACCGAAGCTGGGGGAATGCTGTGGTCTGGTGGGAAGCAGATACAGCTGCAGTTCGGCCTCTTCAGGAGAGTTCTCTGTATCTGTGTCACACGTGGGAGAATGTTTTAGTGAAAGTACCGTGTTACCAAAAGCTGTACTATGACTGTGGAGATAATCAGAAACAGAGTTTTGTACTGTTGACTCTGCATTAGTAAAATAATCAAATGTACCTGGAACTTCTTGACTTGAAAAATGAAAATTAATTGTATCTGGATCTGACATGCTTACATGGCCGCTACATTTGTCAGTGTCAGGGGACGCTCTTTCATATGCAGTGTTATCTGATCCATAATTAATAGTGGTTTCAGAATATGCAGTGTTCTCATCTTCGTTTTTCCCAATATGCTGAACTTCAGCAGCAATGTTTGGAGATTCTGGCAATGTTCCACTGTTTGTAGTGGCTTCCTCCAGTGACGACTGACAGGCTGGCAGGTTGTCACTAACATCAGGTTGTTCCTGTTCAAAGTTTTCTAAAGAGCTACAGTCACTCATTGTGAATGGAGTCCCTTCATCAGAAGAACTATCACCAAATATATCCGTAGAAGCTTCTTTTTCATTTGAACAGGTTATTTTACAGTCATACTCTGTAGCAGGGGAGTTTTCTATTGTTTCATAGCTGCTTAAATTCTCAATTTCTGTATCTCTTTTGGAGATACTGGGTAAAATACAGTCTCCCACATCACTAGGTATATTTAAGTTGCTGTTTAGACCAATTTGTTCGTAACAGCTTTGTCTTCCATGCATAAGTTTTGTAGTGTGTGTGGGTTCATTATGTGAAACTATAGCATTCCTTTCTGAAGAATCTGGTGTAGGCTTTGTGATCTCAGACTGCAGCAGAGCAGAGCTGTTGCTTACTTTGCTGTTTCTAGAGTCTTGTGCAACTGAATGTGTTCGTACTGTGGAAAATGGCAAGTCAGTTTCTCCCGTGAAGGCTAAATCTGAATCTAAAGCATCGGTGTGATTTGAGTTGGGGTTGGCATTCAGCCTCCTGGGTATAGGAGGGGTCCTGCTCTTCTCTGACTCTGTTATTTGCATATGGTGAATCTTTCCGTAATGCAACGTTAATGGTCTTGGTGTTACTTCATTGCTATTCTGGTACTCTGTCCTTACAGAAGGTAGTCCATTATCATAAACATTTACACCTTCATAATTGTCAACATTAGTTTGGATTTCTGAAAACACTGGGCTTTTATTCATGTTGATCTCAGTATTGCTTTCATTCTGGTATTCAGCTTGGGGATTTGGTGGATGTGCACCACTACCGGTAACATTTTCAGACAAAGTTTCTGTAGGAACAATATGTGTGTTTCTTGAAGAACTCTCATAATGAATTAACACATTATGCAGTGTATTTGTTTGTTTGCTTGCAGAAGACTCTCTGCTCAAGGTTTCATCTGAAAAAGCTTGATTAGCATATGTATGTTCTGAACCTGAATTTTTATTCCTGTGCATGAGTCTCCACAGGGTCACCAGGTAGGGTCTGGCAAAAGCACCCAGACAAAAAGCACAAACAAATGTAATGAGCACTGAGAGGGAGACAGCCAATGCAAAGTCTGACTCTGTTCTTTCTTGTCTAAAAACAGTGTTAGTGTCCCGGACTTTTCTAACCAAAAATGTTGAAACCCTTTCTTTCACCTGTATATTGTAAATGAGATATTTCTCCTTTGTTGTATTAAAAATACACAAATATAATCCTTCAGCAGTTTTCTCAGCATTGTATATCACTAAATTATTCATTTTATCCAGTGTCATATGAGGAGGATGCTGATATTTTGAAATCCTGCCTTTAGGCGTCCACCAAGAGACTTCATTATCTGAAATAAAAGAAAATAGAAATTCAATCTTTCTTAAAAGCATAGGATACTGGATTTGTAGGGTCAAGTTATTTCTATAAGAACATACTCAGACCTACCTGATAATTTTAACAATTTATTATAAAACCAATTTTCTGTTTATCTATCCATAGTCATTTTACAAAGTCTGTTAAACCATCATGTATCACACCCTGTCCCTCACCTCCGCCCCCCATTTAAAAACACACTGTATTTGGGGTCTTAATTGCAGACCTTACAAGAAAAATGGTATGAGTGAGGGAGGAGGTCATTGAAATTATCTAAGTATTAGATCATACTAGAAACACCTACTGATCTTCCCTGTGGAAGGGACATACTCATAGCCAGCTGCTTTCCAGTGCCGTCATGGTCACTGCACGCAGCTGTGGGATAAAAAGTCACCTGTTAACTGTCAGTGTTTTAACCACTGTGATTTTCTTGTATTTACTGGTTTCACTCCAGCAAAAAGGTCCTAAATCAAGGATATTTATGTTGCTTGAGCAGTTGTTCCAAACTTTAGCTATTGTGGGCCATGGCTGATTGTTGGCTTTTAGGGTATGTTTCAAGATCATGTGTTCACCTTTGCCTTTGGATCAGCTTTTGTTCCCAGCTGAATTTTGGTGCAATTCAGTGTGTTGATTTTAATACAGGTTTCTATAACTTTCCTTGTAAACAGACAAAGTAGGTGGCATTTCTGATAGGCCCAGCTTATTTTCATTTGGGGAGGAAGTGTTCCCATGGGAAAGCCCTACCACCTCCAAGTGCTATTATTGCATTAGAGTAAAACCATTTTGCCTCACTGCACATGACAAATATACCTTCTACTCTGTCTGGTCTTAGTTTTCTATCTGCATGGAAAGTCTTCGCTCTGTAGTTTTGTCTCTTGTACTTTCAGTGCTCTGTATTAATTGTAAATGGAAGTGACATGTGTGTGCTACAGTAGCTGTACTGTTTTAGAAGAAACAGAAATTCTTTCTCTTGCAAATAAACTTTAATTTCCTTTTGCTGTTAATACTAAAAACTATTGCATCCTTCTCAGTTTTTTACCTTCTCCAGAGGTGCCAATTCACTACATGGTACTTTGTTTCAATCCAAAATCAACACACGTTTGCAACCTACTACTTACAGAAATATATTTGTGTATAATTTAGTATCCTTATTAGTTTAATGTAAGGAAGGAGATTCATCTTTTTTTGGAAACATGACATTCTTGCATGTTAAATTGTTGTTATTTTTAAACAGTATTTTTAGAAATCCACTTTTAAAACCAGATTTCTTTGATCATTCTGCATGCATTTGAATTTTAGCAGCATTTAGATGGAGTTCCTGATGTACATACCCCTTGCGTTGTCCAAGTTACAGTTCAGCACCGATGTGTTCCCTGTGGGGATTGTAGCCCTCTTGAGCAAAACATTGTCCCTGCAGTTTAAATGGGAGCTCGAAAGATACAGCAGAGGTTTCTGTGGGTTGTTGGCAAACTTATTGTATGAAAGGCTCCATTTTTGTCTTGTGGAGTTAAAAGGAAAATGAAATAAATGTTTAAAAGCATTTAGCCTGCACTTAAACATCCGGGCATTATTTGACAAATACACTTCAAGCTGAAAGAAGTTCAGACTGATCAGTATCTGTGGCAGAGGAATTGTCAGAGGATTTTCACGGAAATCCACGACCTATGTGGAAATAATTCATAATTAGTTTGATAAGACTTACAGTGGAATTCTTACTGCGACATCTACAATGTTTCTTTTAGTATACAAGCACTGTTGCAGTTATGTGAATAATATCTCTCTTTAGGAATTCAATAATACTGTTCTAAGCTGTTTAATGTACGTGAAAATTATAAACTGTGGTATGTTTAGAATTCTCCCATTGTAGACCTACCTCTGTGTGAATGAGAAGCTGCAGGGTTCTTGCCATGGAAGGGAGAGGATAAAAAAGGACGTATGTGTTTAAGGCAGTTATGGATTGGTTTGTGGCACAAATAGTGAATTTATGGTTATACTTTTTATATTTATGCGTGTGTGTGTGTTTTCCTATTTATGAAAAGGAAATATATAAAAATATTGTCACCATTTGCTTTAGTTTTTATAATTGCATGCTAATATCATAATCAGAGCAATATAATCATGCTGAATAGTTGAAAATTAGTATCTTTAATGATTATTACCATAAAATATTGAAACAGTTGTAATACTGCGTTACAACCTGTAATTTGCTGAGATCTTTGAAGGCATCTGGATGAATTTTAGTTATCTTGTTGTTTTGCAGGTCAATGTCCTTCAGCTGTGAACAGTTTTGAAAATCCTTTGGGTCAATCTGTTGTATGCTATTGGATGACATGTGGACAGTTTGTAAAGATTGCAGCAGGCCTAGTCCTAGGAAGAACAAAACTATTTTACATTTCATGTTCTTGTTTTCTCAGTTGTGTTAAGTGTCTTTATAAAATTCTTTGCAACAAAATTCCTTCCACTCCTGTCTATTGCAATGAGTGGCTGCAGCCTTTGTGTTATTATGCCTCTCCTAGGCATAGTAACATTCCCATTCTAAAAGCTGTATAGGATCAACAGCAGGCACATTAATACATTCAATGTTAATTCATGTTTTAAAAATTGACACCTTCATAAAAGCAGTAACATTCCTTTGTGCTATCAAAATCATTCCAACTGTGATCTCTCTATTTTCAGTATGCTTCTCTGGAGAACTGGAGGTAGGAAAGGAGAAGTGTGAAAAGGGTAGAATATATTCAGTTTACAAGATCCAAATATGTTAATTGTACGTAAAAAATGGAGATACAAAAGGTGATACAGTATCTCTTATCCACTGCCATCTGCAATTTCATGGGAGCTTTTCGTATGTGGAATTATTTGAACCATATTCCTTGGATGTAAAATCTGACTAAAAACAAAAATGTGTTGTTGCTTATGCCTGTCTGCCTATGAATTATCAAGCATGACAGTATATTCTTCAGTGCATCCTGATTACAATAGCATCTGTCTTGAATAAGGGGCCCTTTTCAATGCTGGACATACCTCATTTTTCTTTGGCACTGTGTAGGCAGCCCCTGAAGCTCCAGCCTGCAAGTTCCAGTGGGAGGGCAGGCACACTCAGCATCCCCACAGTTTGTAACACCTGAATGTCACTCTGAAGTGATTTTTGATCCTACAGCATTGTTGAGAGCTTTTAGTTCTTAAAAATGTTGCCCTTGGTGTCACCTGGTTTTCCAGAAATCTCTTTTCTCAGTTCACAGTTCTGTTTGCTGAGTAATTGATCTTTGGGTTTATTGTGAAAAGGAGAGGGAATGATTCATTCCTGCAGTAAAACTGGAGGTAGCTGATAGGAAAGGCATTCAGAAGTTCTGTGGTTCATAAATTTTTCCTTGCACCTGCATGAAGAATTGTACTTTGGATGCTTCCCTGAAGCTAAATTTGTGCCAAGATACGGCAGTGGGCAGCAACCTGACTCCTGGGGTGGCGGCTGTGAGAAGGGCTTCTCTGTGGGAAACCTCTGCTTTAGAACTGCAGTTTGTTTTCTTACCAGAGCTTAAAAACTAGAATGTTGGTGAAGTATTTTGGACAACGAAAATGAAGTCCTGAATGTGTATTTAAATAATATGGGATTTAAGTAAAACTTGAAGTATTGTGGTATCATGCATAGCAATTTGACCTTTAACATCTAAAAATTGAGTCTCTCTATAGAAAAGGATTGATCTGCCAGACCCACTAAGGCATCCTATAATATGTAGTTATACCTACCAAAATTTGCATCAATGTATTTTGTAATGTAAGCTTTTCTATGTTGTCTGTGTGACCTTATAGATACTACAAAATGATGAAGTGAAATGGGTTTTTTCCTGCATGCCAGAGAATTATTTATCCTAAAAGGAGAAAACCAGAACTCTCAGAACTCTGTGTAGGTACACGTTTATTCCCTTTGTCTGACTTCATGGGATAAGTGGGGTTTTTGTTTGTTGTCCCACGTCCTTCTGTATTTTCAAACTCTAGAGCTAATGAATCTGATGTTATCAGAGATTGATAAATTCAACACACTATATAGGATAGGGTTGCTCATTCGGCAGCTTCTGCTTCATTTAACCAGTTTGGACAATGGGAATCATCCTGTTATGAGGATAAAGGCTAAGCTGCCCAGCACAGCTCACTGACCAGCACACTCTTTCTCAAAGTCTATAAAAACTTTACAGCCCTCTCCTGTTACACCAAGGTGTCACTTTTGCTGAGTGTCGGATGGCATAGAGCAAAATTGTTTTGAGTGAACAAAAAGTATTTTCCTATCCTCAGACGAAAGTCAACATGTATTTAGACATGTTGACTTTCTTCTGAAGGGTAATAGGAAATTCATTATCCGTAGTTTTCTTAATGTTAAGGTTCACGACTGGGTTGTAGAGGCTGGATTTTCCGAAGATCCTTACCTTCCTTTCTAACAGCAAGCAAGAACACTGCTAAGGCTCTTACAGGATAAATTTGGTTATATTTGACTGATATTAGGGCATTACAGTTGCAAAGACTGTATTTAAAAAACCCACCCTAAACTGAAACAATCTGTTTGTTTCTGCCTCTGTATTTGCAGGTGAAACTTTCCCCCACCTTAAATATAACTAAATGAGGAAGTCACATTCTAAATTCAGTCAGATGTGTGAATTATATCCCAAACCAACTTAGCCCAGGGGAGTCAGGTCCTTAAAGGTTTTTGAAATGCTTACCTCTTGGAACTGCAGTAAGATTATTTCTTTCAACTGACAATACTTTCAAAGCAGGCAGGAGGTGATCAACACTTCTGTCCATTTTAGACCCAGGTGCAGGCATAGGTGCATCCAGTGTGAGGGTGTGGATGGCATTACCATTGAGGTTTAGAGTTTCTAAAACAGGTAGATTTGTACAGGTAGTCAAGGAGAGTTCAGAAATCCAGTTGTTACTGAGGTTCAGGTGTTTCAGGATCCATTCTTCCTTTCTTCCATCTGTACACATAAAGGTTTTAATATTATTGTAACTAAAGTCAGCCACTATGGCTGTTTGTGATATATCTTCTGGAACAGTAGATACTCTGGTAAAAGAACAATTCAGTAGGAACTCCCCATCCCACCGGCATTCTGAATGGTGATGTGTCGCAAGAAGAATCTGCTGTGACTTGGCTCCCACTGATCCAAGATTAAAGGAAAGGACCACAGCTATGACACTCAAGTGAAGGTTATCCATAGTATCTATATGTAAAATGTAAAATTATGGTTAACTTCAGCATAACAAGAATTAAATAGAAAGTGGAAATACTTTTACATTAAAAAAAAATCAACAACAAATAACCAATACCAACGTTCTGCCTTAAATATTCAGTTTTGGAGTCTAAGGCATTTTTCAAAAAGAACATTCATAAAATGGTAACCTTCCCCCTCCCTCCACTTCTCCCAAAAAAACAATTAGAACCTTTCTTTTCCAGCCCTTTGTTCAAGAAACACAACTTCCCAGGAGCTTGCGAACTAACAACAGTGGAGACTTTTGCACTCTGCTTCAGGTAACATACACAATTACCACTGAGCAAAGTCCATCATATACAATCCAGGACAAATAGGTGTGGAGTGACTTTCATACTTACAGTAAATAAAATACCAGTTTTCCTGTCAATAACACAACGTGTTTTTAACGAAAAACTATATTCTTAGAAATAACACTCTGAAGCACAGCTGCATCTTAAAATTTATTGTTCCATTTCAAAACAAAATTAGAAATTCAATTGTCTTTAACTAATTGAAACAACCACCACCTTTACATATGCTAAGAACTCTTCACATGCAAGTTGTTTCAGCATACCCAGCGTGGCATTTTACAGGGGCATGTAGAATGCACTTTAAACACACAGAATCTTAAGTGCACCTGTGGGACTGAAATAATAATGTGCCACACAGTGTTTTAAGTACATATAGAAAAATGTACCTTAGGCAGTCAGAAGACAAACATCAAGTAAATGCACAACACAAGGCATGTGTGGTGCCAACACTTCTCAAATTGTGTAATATAAATATAAAACATATTAGCAATACATAAACAGTGGGTAGCAAATTGATAATTTATTTCATTCATTATTTGTATTATTTGGTTCGCTACATTTTGACAAAAAAACTACACACTTTAAAACCAATTCTCCAGACTGTGATTTAAGAGTACCTTTGTGACAAATCTTTCAATTACATTGCATACAGTACTTTAAAAAGAACTCTTGATAATTACAAGAATCCAATACTAGCATATAGGCATGTCAGTATTAACCAGATACGAGCCTGAGCATGCTCTTTGTGTGTAACCTACTTGACAGAGGCAATATCTGCCATTTGCAAGATCTATTTCAGCTTTGAGGATACCGCTCTTTGTATTTTTTACCTGAGTATATAAAAAAACCCAAAGTGACAAGCTTCCATTAGCATGAGAGTGAAAATTATAAAAATGTTTATTTCCTCTTCTTAACTGTGGCAGATATTAAATGAGACATTGCTTAGCAGCAAAGTACATGTTTTCAGCAAAATGGGTATTAAAAATGTTTATTAACTCTAGTAAAATTATGAAGTTCATGAAGGCAGCATACAAAATGTTAATACTTCCCCATAATCTTTAACATGAGCAATTCAGTGTCTTTTGCTACATTTTATTCTGTTTATTCTGATTTTGTCAGAATAGCTCCACTGCTGTCCAGTCTCAAAACCCCATCAACTACTGAGCATCAAAATCCACCTTTGCCTTTGAGCAGTGAGGGAAATATGACCCCTCTGTCTTCCTCTGTGCTAATACCTGACTTAAGGATCCCCCTCCAAAAATCATTTCCACCCATACACATCCTGCATGAGGACTTGCAGTAAATTTAGGAATTGGGACCTTAGATGTGAAGTTCTTGTCACAGCAGGAGCTGGTTCATATTTTGTGGAATTCTATACACTTTGAGCGCTGTAAAACAAGGGTAGATAGTTTATCTTCCTGTAACAAATCACCAATATTGAAGTTAATGTGTAACATTCACACAACTTTTAAGAAAAGAAGTGTGTTCTTATCTAAACAGACTTGCCAGAAAGGTGTTGCAAAGTCATCTTTGTGGCCTCTGTGACTAAGGTTATTTGACGCTACTGCAAAACATTAAAAATCTATTTTAAACTGAAGAAATATGTGGGATGGGGAAAGGAGCGTTCTTACAAATAGCTGGTCTGCTTTTTAGCACAAAATACCTTACTGCTGCAAAAGTAGTTGCAAGGCTGTAATACACCCCAGTTCCACTGCTGACAAATTCCAATACATGTGTATTTACTCTGCTGTCATACCATCACATTCAGAATTACAGACCTGCAGTTTAACTTCAGAATTTAATTTTGAGGTTTTCAGTAACGTGTCTGACATTAATGGGGAAAGAGAGATCTGATCTCAGACACTGCTGCAGCAGTGCATGCATTATTACCTGTCAAGTAAGGGACTCAGACACTCTTTCATATTAAACCACCCACTATTTTTGGGTAGTGAGCAAGTTATATCTTTAAAAATATACTTCTAATATAAACACATTTTATAAATACTTCACGTAAATTAAGCATCTGCAGAATGCCTTAACAGTACAGAAAGAATGGCAGCTCAAGCTATACTTGAATAACTGCAAGACTAATTCAAAATTCAAGTTGGATTTCCACGACGAGTATTACTTTGCAAATATTATTTATGATAGCATAATATTTTTAATGACATGAGAATGAATTGCAGAAACAACGCGATATTTTAAGTGAATATACCATTACCCCTCACTTAGTACACGTCTGGCAAACCACCTAAGTTTGGGGGAAATCATTATATCAACAACAAATGGAGAGGAGACAAAAATCTGCCACGTCAGCCATCCTAGGCAAATCCACTTCATACGACAAGCTGACGTTCCTCTTCAAGTGCTTCAGATCACAGTCCTGTTCTCAGCAGTCCTCAAGGTCTTGGGATGTAGGACAAAAACCTCCTCTAAAGGCAACTGAAGGCAGTGAACATTGTTGCTAAGATCATATTCTTTAAATATATTCTACTAATCCCAATTAGTGCACATACACTGACAGCTTACTGAACCAGTGCCACTCTTGCAGCTATCAGGATGATGACATAACACTCCTGATCATAACAGTCTTTTCTTAAAAATACTATGTAAGAAATGTTAGTATAAACTGCTGTAAAAACAGAAATCCTTGAAGGCATGCAACTACTTCATACAAATACATGTAAACACCAAAGAAAACTCTCCCGGTAGTGGTTTGTTTAGTGTGTGGCTCCACACGGATTGACAGACGTCTGACAACCCATGTTATGCCCTGTCACCTGAACCTTGAACAGTGTCCCATCTGCACACATACAGAGCTTGAAACGCAGCCAGTCGCCATTATTAAACTGTTCTCCATACGAAGAGCTTGGCAGTCGTGATGGGCTGACCATCACAGTTCCGTTCAGGATAATGCTGTTTTCCTATTAAGGGGGAGAGAAAAAAAAAGTACAGCTTCTAATTTAAACAAGGCGGGTTGTTTTTGAGAAGGACAAACTGGTTTAATGAATAAATGACATCTTTAGGACAGCTACAGAACCAACATAACAAAAAAGGTATGTATGAAATGGGTTAATTTTTAAATAAAAGTTATAATAATTCTCATGTGTTTCTCAACTATGCAAAGCAATGTACTTTGTTATTCCAGTGGTAGATTGCACTAGAGACAGCACTAGTGGAACCTTTCACTTTACAGACCTATTAGCAAGTGCAGTAAATCTAAAAATAAGGATGTGAAATTGGAATCAGTGTTTGAATTCATATATGAAATCCAATCACATTTGAAATGCAAGTGCATAGACTCTATTTTTTATCCTCTTTTCACCTCTTCCATCATTCCATATGCCCTGCAATCTTAACAATCTCCAAAATCCTTAAAGGAATGCTAGTGAGTCTTACTGTGGCAGCACAGAAGGTAGTGCTCCTAACTGGTAAAGGTTACTGATCCCAGTAAAGCTTACAGAGGAGAAAATGAATTCCCTTTGGTATTCATTTCAGTGCAGAGCACAATAGCTTAGCTTTAAATGGTTTGTGGTTTTTTGGTGTCTTAACAGTATTAAATCACTGTTACATGAAAACTACTGTGCCACTAATTAACACCAAAGCAATAAACCACCTATTTAAATCCTACTAAATATACCGATTAAACTTTTATGCATCACTACTTTATATAAAATCTGAAAACCATATAAAGCCACATCAGTTTACTATCAGCCTGAATTTGAAACTAAGCTGTTTAAAAAATGCTTATTTGAAATACTTACTGCTTTAAGTTCCATGTTACCACCCATTCGAAACTCAATGGTCTTGCCTGTGATGAAAACACCTTCATTTCCACGGACAATAGCACGGCCATCAACCTTTATGTTTAGATCACTTGTTGCATTGCTGGTAATCTAGGAACATAACACACAAAAAAAAGTGCATTACATATCAATGAAAATGTGTCACTTGTGTTTGTCTGAGTAACTTTAATTACCTTAAAAGCATTGTTACATAATTTAATAAAAAATCAATGTACTTCTTGGCCTTCTGCCAGTATGCCTGCAACCCTTCTCCCTATTTGTTATTTTCCACAATCACATTTAAAACCAGGATTACTTAATTTTGGAAGGCATGTAAAACAGTTTATTTTTATGATTAAAAAAACAATTCATATGACAATTTTATGGGATACACAGCTAACACTTGTAGCAAATACAGGCTTCCTGTTAGGACTGATTATGTCAACTTACCCTTCTGTTTTCATTTAATCTGTTCCTTCTATGTATTTATCGGTTTGTTTTTTTTCTCTAGAATAGGGTTGCTCAATGCTTCCTAAGGCACACTCAACCCTCTATAAAGCCACTAGTACTACTCTAATGTTATACAAAATATGCACTGTATTCTCGTTAATTATAAAAAGTAAGTCAAGAGAGACATACCCTCTCTGTAGAAGCCTTTTGTACATTCAAGATTTTAACTCCATTTGGCAGATGAAACTCATGAGTTTCATAGTCTGTGCTGAACAGGGTATTTTGTGTCCGTGGGTCTACAAATTCCATGCCAATATCACTGGTAATGGAAGTTTTGTCTTTTTCCACGCTAAGCTTTGTTGTTCCTTGTTGAAATACAATCTTCAGAAACAAAGTCATTAGGTTAATAATGTTTCAAATATAACATTTATTAGTACAGTAAGTGTAGTATTCTAGTGTTGCTCACAGACTTTCAATTCATGGTATAACTTACAGGCTGATTATTCCCAGTGATCACCAAATCTTCATTCCGTCTCCCTCCTACAGTGCTTTTATATAAGGGATGTATAACGCCCATGTCAGACACCTGCTTAAACCGCAACAAGCCACTCTCATGGAATTCCATACTGTCACAACCATTGGGACCGATTCGAATCACTGCCCAGATAACCAGGGTAATCTGAAAGAGGAACACATTTTCACAGATTACACTGACTGTTTGTGTCTTCCCACAAGAAGTACTGTATTAACTAGATGTTTTATTGCTAGCATTTAAGTGAGCTTTAGGTGTGAATTTACTTTAGTCTGTTTAATTCCTACTGGAAACACAATTATGGAAAGCATTTTACATTAGTTTTAGACTTATCCTGATTTTTATATATATATATATATATAAAATATTAAATCACATACAGAATTACATCCTTTTTGTTTAAGAGTAATCATGGTATCATTGGCTAAATAAATTTCCTGAACAGCTCAGTTCAGTATATACTTAACTTGGAACTACAAGAAAGAACCCTCACCGGTGATCATCCATTTATGAAAAACAACTCATTACTTCTCATTGACCAAGCAGTAAAGAGGTGGTAATTTACAACAACTAAGCTTTAGAGTGCAGTGCCTGGTTAATTGTGAATGCTCATGTGCAGCTCTGTTACGTAAAATGTTCTGGGCATATATCCTGAATGCATTTGTACTAATAATGCTTTGCATGGAATGACACTTTGAAGGTTCCTAATTCTTTCTCACATAAGCAGTAGGTTCCTTGCTGGAATCTTAGTAACTGAAATAACTGTGACTGAATTTACAAGGTTCTTCCACCTAATCTTGTTCAGGTTACAAAAGACCAAAACAGAAAGGAGAAAAATGAAAATGTCCTTCAGTATATTTTAAGTCCTCAGCCATACTGGAAAAGTTTCATTTCTCTAATAAACCATCAAAATGAAACATGACCTAATGTTGCTTACAGTGAAAGTATTATACTCACAATGAGGTTGATGACAGCCAAAATAAAAAGAACAACAATCACACATATGGCCAAGTTGCCTTTCCTGCCACGTAACCCTGTCTTATGAAGACGGTCTTCATCAATTGGAATGTATCCTGCTTTGAAATTACTGTTGTGCTCCTTATTGACGTTCCTGCGTTCCACAGCCTTCTCTCGCATAGACTTCTTCACCAGGCCATTAGAACTTTGCTATAACACAAAGCATGGGTTATCTTCAAAAGGCATGTAAATTCACCAAAATGACACACATATATTTATGCAAAAAACATAAATTTGAATGGACTAATGGAATACATTAGCAGTTATGTGCAGTATTAGATTTCAGTCTGCCACTGGATACACACTTAGAACCACAGCAATCTCTGCTAACACAATGACTAAGTTTCAAATCCAGGTATTTTCAGATAATATATGGGTTTATATCTCATTTTTAGAATGGCAGATAGGAATTATTAATGACATTGTTGCAGTAAAAAAAAAAACAAAACAGCAGTAAAAAACTTCAATTTTTTATCGCTTGGGGAAGATACAGGAGATAATCCTGCTGCTCACTTGCCAATACAAAGAATTTTAGTTCCATTCAAGCTCATATATGACAGACTCCCAGTGAGTGTATTCCAAAGGAGTCTGGTGGATACAGTTCTAAAGTTGGATAGCACAGGGTTTGCACTGAACTTCCATCGCTTGCACTGAGAAAAATACTGTGTGGCTTCAAATCTGGTGTGGGAAAAGTAGCCTGCCAACCTTAAATTTAATAATCTGAAGTTACTAGATGGCAAGGCATATCCTGTCAATGTAACAAATTAATAGAGACAACTCTTGTAGATATTCACAATTAAACCCTTAGTTTCACCTTTGCTGAACGGAACAGATTGCTGTTTAAGGACTGAAATCTTCAAAGAAGGTACTGGATCCTTTTGATGCGATTTTGTTCACCCGAAATGGATCCCTAAGCCGTACCTAAGCGTACTGCACTTGCTCGCGTCTGTGATGATGTAATGGGTAAAACCAGCTTGTTTTCCCCTGTTGCCGAGGAACACAGACATGGTGCTGAGAAGGGCGCTCCGCCTGGGCAAGTTCATGGAGGGCTCCCTGGGCGATGTCCGGGACCCCCCGACCCGGCAT
>VWZG01013260.1:144353-192997 GCA_013396735.1 Grallaria varia | reverse complement strand
CGCTCCCCGGGGCCGGGGCCGCCCGCGGTGACGGCGGGACGCGGAGCGGGGCGCGGCCGCTGCCCGGTGCTCCAAAGGCGGCTTTGGGAACGCCGCCCCGCTCGCGCACCCGGACACCGCGGCTCCACATCCTTTAAGCACTCCCGGCGCCAGGTCTGTGGCTTTCGGTCCGTGTCAGGGCTCCCCGAAAGCAGAGGCTGGAGGGCAGCGGCGATGTCCGGGCGGTACCGGCCGTGCCCGGCCCAGGCGGAGCGTTGCGGAGCGGGGCAGCGGCGGAGGCACCGCGCGGGCCGGGGGCAGGCACGGGAACGGGGGAGAACGGGGATCTGAAACGGGAACGGGCTGTCCAGCGTCCTGCTCTCCTGGTGTCGAAAGCTGTTAGAGCTGAGAGGCGGCTGCACGGCTGCCGAAGGGCTTCCGCAACGGGGAGCGGGTGTGAGGGGAGAGTTTCGGGTGTGGGTACAGGTGGCTCCCACATGCAGGGGTAGGCGGTGACAGCAGACTGAGGAGGCAAAACAGGAGAAGCTGTAGAGGAAGTGTAAAATTAGGGAAGGATGAATTGAAGGAACCTGAGACTTCACAGCTATTACTTTTCTCCGTGGGAAATCTTGGCAGAGTCCTCACTCTAGGTTTTCATTATCCTCAGGACACGGATAGCTCATTCGATCATGAGCCTGGAACTGCGTACTGTGGTTGGTAAGAAAAGGGGTAGAGCAGAGATGCAGCCTTTTAAAGGGAAACCAATTCTTTGTGGTAGGCAGGAGTTACAGCATGTTAATAGCCAGAGCAACTCTCTGCGGGATTCATGGCAAAGGACACTTTTAAGAAGGAGTTTGAGAGTCGCCGGTAGAGCTACCACAGAGAATGCCAGAGGAGGAACCGTGGCATGCATTTAAAAATCTTGCAAATGGATCGTGTAGGCAGGACTGAGCAGCAGTGGGATCTGAATTCTCTGTAATAACTGAGTTAGGGGTGGTCTCTGAGGTCTTGGGCAATGGAAGTGAAAAGTTGCATGCTGCTGTTGCAGAAAAAGAGGAGCTGGCAGATGGAAGCACCGTGGGTGTTATGTCGCTGTAATGAGCTGGAAAAATGCACTTTGCAGCCGTGCTGTGGTGGAGGTGAGCAGGCTGAGTGGGCTCTCCGAGGCCAGAGGAAAGCATGTTGCAGCAATCAGAACCAGGGGCACTGGTGGGAATTTCAGCTGTTTTGGAAGCTTGTAAAAACCATATGGAGTCATTAGAGCCTGAAGATCTACAGGGTGATCTATGTGGAAGGTGATACACAGGTTATAGATAAAGATTAAGGAGGCAGGTACAAAGTGTGTGTTCTCGTGGCAGGTGCAGAATTATCCTGGACAGATTAACCCCATCAACTCCTTTTCAAAATTGCATTTGCTGAAAGTGCTGTATTCCTGCTGTTTCTTAGGCATAGTGCTGGATTTTGACCCTTCTTCAGTAGTTTTTGTTTCAGTTTGTAACTCTTATAAATCAGATGAAATTGCATGGAGGCCTTATGTGACTGCTGACAAAGCAAGATAATAGCTTTATATGTATTATTTTAGCTAAGATTTTGGACTAATTTTTTTTTTAATCCAACAGTCTGCTATATTATTAATAACTCTGTTGAAAGATTTCAACTCAGATCCACTATGATTCTTCTTTTAGAGGCATTTGTGGTAACAACTTCTTTGTGAATGAGGTAAGGAGTAAGTTTTCTCAAGTAGTGAATTAACTGGGTGATAGAAGTACTGATGTCTTGTTTGTTTGCCTGTTAACAATGTGAACCTTAAAAGATGAGTATTCTAGCAGATGCAGTGAGAAAAGGTTGTGAAGATGTAATTACAGGGGGAAAAATGTCATGATCATAACAGGAATAACTTGAAGTAAGAAAGCCCACACAAGTGCAGTAATACACATTAATTTACAGATTAATTCCTCGGGTGAAAATCTGAACCGATGCTGTGAAATACTAGAATTGAACACTGAGATTCAAAAGCAACTCTTCACAATTCTCAATGAAACATCTAAAGAAGGTAAATCAGTGCCTTGCCTAATTACTAACACTTTTCACATTTTTTCAAACTCTGCTGTTTCTTGTAAGTGTTCTCACCATTTCTGAGAGTATGTATTTCCTCAGGTGGTCATAATGAAAGTGCAGAAACAATAAAAAAACGTCTCCTGCCACAGCTGGAGTCTTGTTTTTCCTGTGCTGCTTCAGGAAAGAGCTTTGACAACAGCCATTCCCTCACTCAGGTATGTAAGAAATTTATTTTAAGGGAATAGAACCTTGTGAATTTACACCTGCAGAAGAACTTTAATGACTTCTATCAATAACAGCCTCCCTCCCAAACATATGTCCTTAGTTGCTTATGGAGACATCCGTGCTGTTATGGAGGAATTTGCATTGTAAAAGAAGTCTATGTTATTGCACTACTTTCCTTTTCTAGGTAAATATTTGCTGTGTTTGCATTTGCAGAGACGTCATATCTGCCATATGCCATATCTGTGTTAGAAAAACCCAACACTGTGAAAATACATATGTAAGATGAAGGTGTGCATAACCTCCGTACGTTAATCTGTGAGCTCCTTTTATTTTTTTTAAAGAAAACAGTGTTGGATTATATTAACATTAAATTATCTCCAGAAGCAAGTTAAATAAAAAGTGCTCATGTCCATCATGATACCGTGTTCCTGCCATGATATTTGGAATTAGTATGTATTGTTGTTTACTGAAGGTGTTGTACTATTAACAGTTTGGCAGAAAATATAGGTCTGTTGTGGTTTTCTGCTTTGAAAGAAAATAAGAGCATTTGCTAATGCAGACTAGGGGAAAATACTCATGGTCCTGAGATTTCACTGTGATGTCTCCATGTTCTCTAATTTCTCATTTTTACACCTCCTCTGTCAAAATCTTCCACAATTAAAATACATGAAATAAAATAAATGAAAAGTGATATCCCTTAAGAGTCAAATTCTAGTATAATGCAGGAGCAGGACTCTGTCAAAAAACCCACATATTATAAAATAATGATGTTAGTAAATGATAGTACACCATGTGTACCAGTTACAGATTTATCACTGCATGTGACATTCAAAATTTAAAGCAGAACCTGCTGCACAGTTACTAACTTAATTCCAATAGTATCAGGCAACTCTAAAGGTGCTTAAATACAGAGCTGCATGTGTAGTAGCGTGCTTTCTGGAATGATAATACTGGCCTCTTCTGTTCTAGTAACTTTTGCTGTTATTGTGTTTACATGAATTCCCAAAAAGTTTACTTGATATAGTCAATCAGAAGTTGACTAACTGAAAAAAACAACTGTGCAACATATGTGCAAAATGTTTTGTTCTTATGATGTGTATACAAGCAGTAAATCTCCATATGCAGACCTATGGTCAGTTCAATCATGAGGTACAAAAGAAGTCAATATTTTTCTTAAAATAATTGAGTCTTTGGCATGCCTGGAGGACATTACTTATGTCTCTAGAAGGTATGCAATTGCTTTTGTTTTCGGTTTCTTTAGAAATGGTCATTACTGAAATATTTAGAAATACATCTGCCAATAACACTATTGTGCATTTTTGAGGGAATCTGTAAGGTAGTACATTCAAACTGTGACTTTGTGTTTCCTGGTAGGATTCAACTGGGAGTGAGATGCAGCTGAGAGAACTGGACACCAGTGAGATTTCTCCACTGAAAGACCTGGAGGAAAAACTAACTTCAACTCGTCTGCAGATCAGCCAGATTGAAGAAGAGTAGGGAAATTAACTGTGGTTCTTTTTGTTTGTTTTTTTTTTTGTTTTGTTTTTCAATAAGCTACATTTTTCTCTCAATATCTAAATACTGATGGAGATTTGTAAAATGTTTCATTTCTGGCTTAAAAGCAGAGCATCAAAATGTATCTAGGCTCTTTATCCATTAAATATGTATCCAAAGTGAGGTACAAATGATACAGTTATACATACATGTACAAATTGACTTGGTGGGTTTTGCTAGGTGGCTAGGACTGAACAATTTTTGCCTAGTTGTACAAAACATATTTTGTGGAGCATTATAGTCTCAAAATTACTAAATTGCTTCAGATACATATTTGTGCAGTTAATGCCAGTTCCAGGACCATTTTAGAGGTAGCTCCAAGTGGCAGACACCTTCTTGTACACCCTATTAGCATGAGAACAATGCATGTTCACAGGTCTTTGTTCAGTACAATAAGTGATATAATTTCATGCCTTTAAAAAGTGCTTCCAGGAAATTCCAGTTTGAATTTTCCCCGAATCTGTCTCTAGAACTCATCTTCCCAAATTTACTTCCTGTCCCAGTTGTTCTTTACAGCAGAATTCTTTAGCCCTCTTTCACTACTACCCTGCTAGAAGTCCTTCCTGAAGGAGCTGACTAAGGATGTCCATGGGATTGGACAGTCTTTCCTCTTAGCAGATGGTGCTGGCCTTGTTACCTGTGGTCCTCTCAGTCAGCCTGCTCCTTAAACAGCTGGAACAGGAAGCTTGTTGATTGATGTGTTACAGCTTTCATTGGTTCAGATCCTCAAAAATTTTACCAGGATCCTTCAGTAAAGAAGAGGAAGGGCAGACTGAATACCTTCAAAATAAACAGAAAGCATTCTCCTCCCATTCCCCTCCCACTTGGAAAGAGGAAAACAACAGTAATACTTGTATTGGGAGGGAAAGCAGAGATGTTGGGATATTTTTTAATATTAAATAAGAGTAAAGGACAGAAGATAAACTTGCTTAACTGGTTGTCTGCCAATGTTTAAGAAACACTGCTTCTCTTGGGGACAGCAGGAGAGGAGGAGGAATCATTAACTTTTGATATTACTTGAATAACATCTTTGGTGATATCCTTTGACTGACTACAGTATTCCAGCAAAGAAAAGAGTCCTAATACCTGATAGAGAAAATACTGAGGTTCTTAATCTTTCTTAGGAAAAGAAACTGAGCTGGTTTAGTTAACATCTTAAATACGAGAAAGAAACCAGTTGCTTCTAGACCTCATCATCTGAGCGAGTGTAAGAACACTGCATGTTAACCAGTGATTTCTCCTGTAACATGGAGTGTAGTGTATCCACTCTCCTGCTACAATACACTTTCACACTTTAAAGGGAGATTAAGAGTCTGCTTTGGAGTGTCTTTTTTTTAAACTCTTGATTTTTCCTGTATTTCAGCATGAGTTTGCTCAGAAATGTTTCTCTTTTTCTGCTTCTTTTGTTTGATGATGAGGATTAATTGGTAGATTGTTTATACTGGTAGAAGGACATCTTGTGACTGACTTTATTCTGTGTGATTAAGTCTGAACACTTCCTGTGCCAAAGAGGAGGATGACCTGAAGAAGTTAGAGCGTCTGAATGACTATGAACAGCAGATTCAAATGCTGCGGGATGAGATTACTATCCTGGATGCCCAAAAGTCTGTTCTTCAGAGCAGGTAGAGGCATTATTAGAGAAGTCACTGAATTATAGAAATTGTTCATGTTAGGTAGCATGAATTTCCTCCTTATTTGAAACTGAAGTATAAACAAGAGCTAAGCTTTTGCACATTATTATGAGGGAACATAAACTCTTCGGCTGATTTCTTCTAGTGCCCAAATATGTTATGTTAAGGCAGTTATGTTAAGTTTCAGACAAAACAGCAAATAATGCAGCTTTACAAAATACATTGACAGCAACTGTATGGAATAAAAAGAGATGGTTAGGGTTTTTTTTGTTGATGAGTCCTCTGAATACTGTATAATTACAGGGCAGAACTTGTTGTATTCACATGTGTTTGACTTCAGTGGTACTGAAAGAAGAACAAATCTATAAAATATTGCTAGTTAAAAGTGTGTTTCCCTGGAACAAAGTCTGTACACACTTTAGAAATTATTTTAATTTTACTGTTTATGCTTTAGCCCATAAAATGTATTGACACAAATGCCTTCATATTAGACTAACCAGCTACACCTTCTCTAATTACATTGGCTCAAAATCTTAGCTCATCTAGGGAAAAATTAAATTGACAGAAAACTCTGCCGTAGGGAAAAACATTTGAGGATGGTGAAGTGACCTCAAGCTTCTTTACATGTCCGTTGTAGGCTTGCACGGAGCCGCTCTCCTTACAGGCGCAGCAGGACCAAGTCACGTTCTACCCTTTGCCTGAGTAGCTGGTCACCTGGCCGAGCCAGGCACATCAATGCTTCCCGTCGTGCCTGCCTGGTGGCACGCTTTGGTTTCATTTACACTCAGGAACGCTTCGATGCAGAGACCCTTTTGAAGACATACATCAGTGACATGGAGACAGTGCAGAGGATAATATACACTGCAGCTGTAGTAAGAAAGAAATAATATTTCTTATTTTATATGCTGGAAGTATTTTTTAAAATATTATGTCTGCATTGGAATAAATTGTGGATAAATTAGCATTTCTGACAAGTACAGAGAAGAAAACTTTTCTTCCGCGATTCCTATTGATTTTTCTGTCTTCCGTTCGCACTTCTACATTGAACTCTCAGTTAGTGGCCTGTCTGACCTGTCCCAACATTGGAACAGGGTCAGTGATCTGTGGTACAGATGCAAAAAGGAGTGTATAAGAAGACTGACTGGATCTGAAAAGTAGCTGATTCCTGTACTGATCAAAACTGCCTTATTTAGATGAATTCTTTTGGGAATACTACATTATATAGGACAACACTACAAAGCTAAAATTCTTTCCGTATCATCCTTTCCTCTTGCCTGTAGCTATGTGCTTTTCTAGTTTTATTTGGTCCATGAAACTACCGAGATACCTCATATTTACTATGAGCTCAGTCTGACAAAATTTGTTTTCATTTTTCTGTACTTAAATGTTCTTTTCCGTAAAAACGACGTAGTGCACACTTGAGTCAGAGAGGCAGTGTATCTCTTAATGTGTGTGATCCGAAGCACATTTAACTTGAAGTTTTTTTCCTCCAATTGTCATTCAGTTTACACTTTCCAATTCAACATTTTTCACAGCAAACAAGAAGTGTTCCTGTCTGATGCATTAGGCTATGGCATGTAAAGTGCTATTACTTTTGCTGGCTTTCAATGTGATTGCAGTGATCATGGGTGTGTAATGGAATCCTATACAAATATAGATGGTTAGGTGGGAAGCTTTTCAATCCTGTCTTCTACAAAGAAGTCACACTCATTCAGAGAATTCCTTCCAGATGAGTTAACTTTCCCTTTTACATCAGTGTTTTATATTCCTCCTTATGATGATGATCCTGGGTTAAGTTAATTTTTCTGAGATAACTGATAAAAGATTAATTTCCATTGCTTAGATTTAACTGGATATTCTTTATGTCCGCAGGAATCTTTTTATGCAGCAAAGATGGCCTACTGGAAGTTCAAAATACGAGTTAAAGAGGCTCTGTCTCTAAGTCACCTGGGGCCTGAGTCTCTTGAAGACGCTGTCCTGGATTACATAGTTTGCCACAAGGATGCATATGACGTTCATGCCAGTGTCAAGGTAGGTCCAGGGCAGTGGGGAAGTTACGTGTTGATCTATTTCAGGAGATGTTAAATTCAGAATGTGTAAACTAGAAATGCACTGTAACCTGAAGAAGAAAAACAGTTATCATACGGATTTTGTCTTGTAGCAGTTTACTTTCCAAAGTAATGTTGCTAGGACTAGTGTATGTATGGCCTAGTAATTGTTTTATTTGTCTGTGACTAGAATTTCTCTGTCTGCAAGAATAATATTTTTGGCAAGATACAGTGTAACTTAATCAAATAAATGTAAGCTAAATTTCATATTTTTCTTGAATTTTGTGTTCTACTGAAAAGCTGCATCTCCTTCCTAAGATTTATGTCAATAATGTAGCTCATACTTTATTTCTAAAAAACCAGTATGTTCTTTCTGAAGCTGTAATATTCTGCAATAGTCTAAGGCAACATTACTGTGAGGTTCTTATACTGATTTTTAAATGTAGAAAGCTGAAAGGCATATTTAGGAGGGATTTCCATACTTTCTTGTGAGTAAAATTGTCAGTGAGTGAAAATTACTCCAATGTGTTTCTTTTCAGGAAGTAATTCGCTCCATGAACATCAACCCAAAGATTTCATTTCCACCAGAAATTGATTTCATTGTGCTCAGCACTTTGATTCAAGAGTTGTGCTGTTTGGCTTTTTCAATGCAGACACTTGTTCCTCCTCTCGATGTTGCCTTTGGTATTGATGGAGAACTTTTCAATGAGAGCAAGTAAGAACTCTTTATATTCAGTCAGATTCTTACTATTAAAAAGATCCATCAGGTTTTATAGTCTACTTGTTCCCTAATTAATATAAAGGTTCAAGACTACTAAACATTAATTTTGGGCAAATATTCCTGGTTCGTAGTTAATTTGGTATGTCCTTAAGGTTTATGATAGTGTCTAAATGCCATGATGTAGACAAGTGCTAACAGTGTTTTTAATGAACAGCAGAGCAATTTTCTGGATAAACTTCAGTCTCTAGAGCATATTTAATTTATCATTTAAATTAAAGGAAAATTATCATCAGCTTTCCGTTCCCTGTTTAGTCTTTATCTGCCTTTTATAAAATGTTTGCATCTTTGTTCCTCCTTTCTGGCCCGTTCTGTAAAAGTCCTGTTTACTATGATCTGGCAATTGGTGTCTGCTACCAGGATCATCATGTTTGCTGTGACCCCCAGGCTGTGGCTGCTGTACAAGATATGAATACTAATATGCTCCTATCTCTTCTGGTTTAGAGCTCAGCAGAAAGAAAAATTACTTTTAAAAAAGGGAATTTTTGTTAAAAAAAAATCCACACCGTAACATTTTTTTTTCTGTAGGGTCAGGGCTGGATGCTATATTAGCTGGCAGAGAACTGTAAGGTACTTCCGTGCCTTCTAAAAAATGAATGGGATCGATAGCTCAAAAAAAATTGCTCCCAAAAGCAAAAAAATCCATAGATCAAAAAGGAAGTTTCTAATAATAATTTAAAATAAAATGGAACACAGGTGGGGAAGAGCTTGAGAAACCAATTAAAGAAGTAGAGAAGATGAAAGTAGCCTTTCAGCAGAAGATTGCAAAGTCATACAGGACTACTCAATGATCCTGTCCAAATACAGGGCAGTAGGCTGTGATACCCAAAGCTATTAGCTGAATTAAGAAGGCAGCAATGATATGGTATAGTCTTGGGATGCTTTCTCTACCTACTTGGTGTGTGTGGCCTTCAAAAAAACAAATGTAATATGTTTTTATGTACTGCTGCAGGAGACACATACTCACATCTATCCATCTGTATAGTTAAACGTGGCACATATATATGTTTACATGTAAAGTGTGTATATGTGGTACACAGAGATGGAGCAAAACTTACAGAAGTTAAAATATCTCTGTTAGTTATGTGTGATACCATTCTATAAAGGGTTGGCCAAATCTCATCATATCCTATACCTTCCTTTATGCCTCTGTTTACAACATTGTTTTATATAACTTGCTATTGTAATACATTACTAAAGTATAGATGAGTTGCTATTTTTTATTTCTGTTATTTTATATTTGTTTGTAGTTTGAATCACAAAGCCAGAGAGTTTATTATTTAACTAATATTCCAGTCTTAGAGAGGTAATATATATCTGGTATGTCAACACAGACCCTTGAATTAATTTTTCTTAGATAAAATGTCACTGTTTCATTATCAGTATCTGAGGATCCTACTAATAATGTTACCTCATGTCTCATAAGATACTAAGATGTAACTTTATAGTTGAGATTAGGGAATTTCTGTGATCCCTTTAGAGGGATCTTGTTTTAGCAAGATATTTCCAGTAGATGGGATGACTATGCCTACCAAATTGCTGCTCAGAAGATTGAATATGTCAGTGGACACAATGGCCATGGCTTGTATGGGGCTCATGAAAAATATGGTCTAGTTGTCTTCTGAAGTGTGAGATGGCTTTATTGGCATGTCTGTCAGGATAAGTAAAGAGTATGTCCTACTAAGTCTGTCTTACCAGTGCATTTCCTTTACAGGATCTTAAAGAATACTAATTTTTGTGATATGGAAAAATTGTCAAGACATATATTAGAGCTGTATCTAGTATTCTGCTTTTTGTCAGCACTGATGATTTGAAACATATTTATCTTTTGGCACTTACATGCAGACATTTCTTGTACTTTGTGTTTCAACAGGTACTATCGTAGTGCTGACTCAGATTTCACAGCTGCCTTTGTGGCCTATCACGTATGGCCTGCTCTGATGGAAGATGGTGTTGTAATTGTGAAGGGAGAGGTAGTCACTAAAAGAATGTCTCTGGTATGTATTTTATTAAGGAATATATAAGGGAAGTCTTTGGATTTCAATACTGGTTTTAAAATTTAAAAAGAGAAGTTCTTGACTGTTCCCTGTAAGGATGGAGTTGTATATCAAATATTGGTTAGGTTTTAGTGTGTCATCCTGTATTTAGGATTAATAGTTCCATTTGCCTTAATGTATTAAGTATGCAGATGTATGATTATTGGCAGAGCCTGTTCTAAGAAGAAAGTTTACTGTGTTTCCCCTCTATCCTCAAGCCTTGTCTCTGGCATGGCAAGTCTGCTTGCAGAGTCTGTCTTTATTAAACTCTCTCACTCCAAAGAGGTTTTTCAAACTCTTCTCTTGTAGTGGTTTCGCAGAAGTAAAATTAGAAGCAGAAGCTGCAGCTGTAGCACCCGTCGGTTCCTATCTAGTCATGTAAGTCTCAGCTGAATGCTTATAGTATTAACAGCATCAAGTATTGTAACTAGGAATGTAGGCAACCTATTGAAAGTGCTGATGTGCCACATGTACATTTTAGCATTGGGAATAAATGCCTTTGCTTGAAGGTCTTGAATGAGACGAAGCTGAACTGACAGTTATTGCCTGGTACAGTGATCAGTGGAGATACACAGTTGATATTCTGAGAATTTAACTATGATCTACTTCTCATACTGTATCTTAGAATGCTCTGCTCCTACTTCCCCTTGCTTCAGTACCCTTCTGAATAAATAACTGCATCATTTGGAAGTGTTTTAGTCATCTTGCAGTATGTATGCAGCACATAGTTCCTGCCTCCTGGAATTAGTAACCTAAATTTACTCTCGAATGCCTCAGCAGAACAGAAAGTAAGTGTAGGGTAAACAGGAGGGGAAGAACTGAGGTGGTACTGATAAGGTATGTGAAACCTTAGCAGAGTTCTGCGTATGGTATAGTTACACAACATTTTTAATTATTTCTGTAAAAAACATGTATATTTTTCTAATTGTTAACCCACCTTACTAAAGTGACATGGTTGCCCTCAGCTTAAAATGTGAATATTGAAAATGTGAGAGGCTTTGTGCATGTGTAGCGTGTGAAGAAACCTAGAAGGTTTTTGAACTTGACTTTGTAGCAGTGGAGCTGCACTGATACACACGTGCAAATTTTCTGCATGTTGATGGGTCCCCAGGTGGTTTTCCTGGGTGCAGTTTTTCAGCACACCTGAGTGTCTTTTCTGTTTGTCTTGCAGTCAATTCGAAGCCGCAGTTTTTCACAACGGAGGAGCAGAAGCCCAAGTAAGTGGGCATATTAGCTCATAATGACTCATGGCTTTCACATTAAGTCTTCAAACGATTGTACAAAGAGAAAAAGTAACATGCTGTAGGTCTTTAAATACTTATTCAAGTCTTATTTTTAAAATGGGTAGCCCTTTTCTTTTCTGTGCGTGGAAAAAGGCTGAAATTTCTGACTTGGAGGAGAGCTTGTTCTTTCACTCTAGTCAGACCACTGTCATGAATTCTCTCTGCTGGCTGCCTTCATTGTGCCCAGTTCTATAATAAGTAAAACTTGCTCCCTTCTCTACACAAGAGACTGCTGCACACCTGCTGGCTCCATGCCTTTCAAATTCCAAAGAGATAGCTAAGTGGTGAAATGAGGGATTTCAGAAAGTATGAATGTGCATTCCTATCTTGAAGCCAAGCCAATTTAGAGATTTAGAAAATGTAGTTGTACCAAAATGTACCTTTTTCTTTCATAGGGTGTTAACTGAATATGTTCCTGTGGTTCAGTACATCTGGATCCAACAACTTCACTGGTGCCTTTTTTCTTCAGGAATCCCTCAAATCTCTCAATAATATGAATGGCAATTGTCACTTCAAATGGAGTTTGTGTTCCGTGTGTTTTTTAGAATTACAGAAGGCTTATTTAGAATTTTAGAAACTAATTTGACCCTTCTGATTAAAAAAAAAAAAGGTGCATACAATACAGGATCATAATCATTTGGCAAAATTGCCAAAGCACTGAGGAACCCACGATGTAGTCCTGTAGGAGGAGATTGAATTATTGCATCTAGAATGTTGTACACAGATTCTGAATTATTCAGTTTACCTTGATAACTTTGATTAAACTTGATGTTTAATATAACCTAAATGGGGATTGTTGCAGAATGTTGAGGTTGGCGGTTACTTGAAAACAATGTAATTATTTGGTGCTTCTTTATAATTTTAGAAAATAGCAATAATCTAAAGATGTGCCAGCCTCACACAGCAGCCTTTTAAATATATCCTTGTGGTAAACTGAATTTTCTAACTACAGTGCAAAAGTTGCACAGAAGGTTGTGGGAAGATGGCTGGGGATCAAAATCAGAGGAAACTAAGAAGTTATATTCACATCCTAATGAAGTTACAATGGTATGGAAATTATAGGGTGAAGTGCAGCTGCTACTCTGTGGATGGAGTGCGGTCAACATGCTCCACAATGACTCTGCATACAGTAAGCACCTGCTGTGGGGGATGGAATGGAGGGTGGAGCAGAGTGGAGATGCTGCAGCTTCCTTCCATAGAAATCCTTGCAGGCAGGGGAACATGGCGGTATGTTGTAGTTGATAAGATCGAATAGCACCTGTCAACCCAGGGAGATAAAAGAAGATCTCCTGCTGCTGAGCCAATAGCTGTGGCAAAATCTCTCTCCTGGGATGAACTTCGTTCATTAAAGCATAATTGTAATATTAATGAACAGGTCTATCCCAAAGTTACCCACCTCCAAGGTATGACCACCCCCTCCAGTGGGCATCTGCCCTGTATTTTTTTTACTATCTCTTAAAGTGAAGCAAGAGAATTTTACACCAATCAGAAAAAAAGTATTTATGACTAAAGTCACTCAAGCTCCACCTAAACATAAAGAAATAGTATAAAAGTAAGTTGAGAATGGGGATAAAATCAGGGAAGACTCCATCGTAACTGCTGGGATCAGTTGGTAGGTTGAACCTGTCTTCTCCCTCGTAGGGATGCCTACTGGGATTAGAGCTTGCTTGTATATTGCTTTAAATATGTCTTTGCAGTCAAATACTATCACCAGCAATCTTTGAACCTTGGCCTCGCACAATTTTATATTAATAAATAGTGTTATTCCATAACCTGTCAGTGGTGGTCTTTCCTGGGCACAGGCAGTAGATGCCAGTGGGTAACACATTCACATAAAGTGGGAAGACCCACTGAGGGGGTCTCACTTATGCTGTTGACTTAGCCCTCTGAAAAGGGCGGTCAAGTCACCCTCTGATCCAGCAGGACTGTTTGGTGAAGGGTCCCCATAACAGGGAGAAGAGTCGGGCAAAAGGGTCTCGGCTTTCCTGGGGCGCTGACAGACAAATAAATCATTAAGGGTCAAGGAAATCTCCACTTTTCACGTGGCGACAATCATGAATTACCACTACTCCAGCAATCCCCAGGACTTTATTGACATTTATGAATGAAAGTGTGTTCATACATGCATGCTTTAGCAAGGCAGTAATAGTCCTTGTTAAATATGTTGTTACTTAGAAATTAATGTAATAACTTCTCCACGGACACCCCCTTGTTGTGGGGGTTAGACACTGAAGCCTCCTGTGCTGCTTTTTATTCTCAGCATTGCCTCTAGAGAATACATACCAGAAAAGATTACGTGGCATTAACCAAAAAATGCAAAATAACTTATAAAAAGGAACCTCTGTAATTGCATGCAAGACCCTATAAAATAATGGATCATGAATGTGGAATTAACAACTTGCTATTTTAACAAGAGTATTTTAAATCTTAAGTAAGATTTTTTTTTTATTTTTTTATTCTCCTCTAAATCACAAGCCTGGTGTAAATACAGCAAAGTAGGCACAAGAAGTGTGATTTCTAATAGATGACAAAAAGCCAGTAAGACTTCTACTACAAGATAGTTCTAGAACAGTATAATTGTGGTCAAAGTGTTAATGCCAGGAAAAAGAAGTCTAGATTTTGACCCAATTTAAACTCTACAAATTGGACTGGTGGATGTGAGACTGCATGGGATGTAAAAAAGCACCACCTTTGGGCCAAGGTGTTCATGTAGAATATGTTTGTGAGGGATTTTGAGATTGCTGGAGAATTTCTCATACGTGTAAGCCCTTTGAAGGCTGATGTTGTCCGTCTCAATTCCAAGGCTGTCCCAGAGTCAGTCTAAACATGCAGATATTCTATCATCTATTTCAGGGAAAATACGATGTCATCAAAATATCTTCAGTCTTTGTTCTTCAGTGCTTGCAGCTCAAAATTATATAGACTTGTGCAGAGCTACCAGATGCTGAGGATAAATGGCTTGGCTAAATTTGCTACTGCTCAATGAAGATTTAAGTTCAAAAATTATCTTAGCTCGATTCTCCCAGCATAGGAAACAAAGTTGAGAGCAACACGTTAGTGGAGTCCTCACACCTTATCTCACTGGCAATGAGCTGTGATGCTGATTCAGTCTTGTAGGAGGCTTTGGAGATGAGTGGTGAGTTAGAGATAAAATACTCCACAGCCTGAAGAAAGTAAATGTGAAAGCCAAAAATAATTAAAATGGTCCCTGGAAGATATATGCCTGTACATCCTCCAGGATTGGAGCCTTTTGACTTTATATTACATCTATGTACTGCAAAAGTTTATCATCCCATAAAAGTGCCATCAGAATAAAATACTGTCTTTCAGCCATTTTTGATTGGGGTTAAGTATACAATGATTTTCTTACTGTACCATTTAACTTCGTATTAAAGAAATGAATCTGTCCCTCTTTGCAAACCTTTATGCATGATTTTATGCCTCAATCAGAAATTGAATGTTGTGTGCTTTAGAAGTCTCTACATATCACAAATGTATGATTTACTCTTCGGGCTGAGGTGAGTTTCTCACATAAGGGCATGTGAACTATTAGCTGGTTCAGTGCAAAGTCCTCCCCAAGGCACACTGCTAGGCTTTCAACTTTATCCTGAACATCACACCTGTGCTCAGAAAAGGGAACTCGATTATTTCTACATGCAGCAACAACTAAAACCAAACACAGACAGTCCTTTAATATAGAAATATGATTATTATTTTTATTTCTAGACATTGTATGGTGTATTGCTCAACCTGAAGAGCCTGTGATTTAAAAGTAGTACTGCCTTCAAATAATTCAACTGTTAGATGAGAGAAATGTGTGGGAAATTTTGAATGTAGCTGTTTTCAGTTGATTAATACCAGTTAGTAACATATTTTTCTCACCCAGATGGAAATTTCAGGAACGACTAACTACAATCTAAATAACATGTCCATTTTGATTAGGCTGAATAAACAGTGTGTTTCAAACTAGTATGTCAAAACTGCATTGTAAATAGGTTTTGGGTTTGGTGTTTTTTTGAGAATTTATAAAATACCAAGCCTAAACTCTTCATCTTGAACCAAATGAAACCAGATCTCAATTGCTGTTATTGCAAATGGACATCTGATGCCAACCGTCAAGGTGACATCTGTTCTCTGTAAGATGTTGTTGTTTTGTTAATACTGCTGTGACTATACTGACACAATTGAGACTTGTGATAAATGGTCCACCAGAGGAATTTTAAGCTTGGGGAGTGCATGTTTGTCTTACTCTACCTGTCAAACAGTCCAGAGCCTCATACAGGAAGACAAAAATAAATAGATGTGATAGTTTAATTTTATAATACTGGAATTCTAAAATATAAATACTAATTTTGTATGCTTTTGCCAGTACTATAAATGGAGGTAACAATTTACTGCTTTTCCTGATGCTTGGCTTCATTGGTAATGTCAGTGTCTGGTAAAGTTATGGAGAAGACTATTGTGGGATGTATTGAAAAACACCTGAAAGACATCACAGTAATCGGTCACAGTGTTAAGACCCCAGTCTCGACACCTCAGGCTTTACTGGGAGTATTACTTTTATATTTAAGAACCCAAGAGTTCCCACTGAACTTTTGCAGAGCCTTTTGTTCTTTAATACCTCGAGGTCGCGTGAAGAAAAAACAAAACCACATTTCTCCAAGGCATTTCTTTTAATTTAGTGAGAAAAGACACATTTTGGCCAAAGGTTCACTGGAGTAACATACAACCAAGGCAGAAGCGTTTCACTAAAGTGCCCAACACATGACAACCCTCACAGCACTGAGTAAAATACAACTCACTGGTTTTAAGTTACCCAAACGAGACTAAGGAAAAGTAAAGAAAGAAAAGGCATTAAGAGAAGAGAGAGAGAGAGGAGAGGAGTAAGGCAGGAGATTAGAATAGGAGGAAAGCAGTTCGTGCCGGAGCTCCCCACGGTGACAGAGGACACGGGACAAGGGCACCCTGTGCCCACACTGACGCGCTTTGCCCACCACGCCCACGTGGGACGGGGCTCACTGACCACTCAGGGCCCTCCAGGCCAGCGTGACAGGTGGTGTGGCCAATCAGATCTCAGGGGGCGTGGTGTGGGAAGGTGATTGACAGCTGCCCCGGCATCCCCTGCTGCCCTCGTGCTGCCTTGTGCTGTGAATGGTACTGAGGCGCTAATCCCGCCTCACGCACAGCCAGCGCGGCTTCCTGAGGGAACCGGCCTGCTTATCCAGCCTCATTTCCTTCTGTGACAAGGTAACCCACCTAGCTGATCAAGGGAAGCCAGCTGATGTCATCTTTTTGGATTTCAGTAAAGTTTTCATACGGTCTCTCACAGGATCCTTCTGGACAAACTGTCCAGCAGAGCTGGATAAACGCATCATGTGGTGAGTGAGCAATTGGCTCACAGGTCGAGCACAGAGGGTGATAGTGAGTGGGGTGACATCAGACTGGTGACCTGTCACTAGTGGGTTCCACAGGGCTCCATCTTGGGCCCTGTTGCTCTTCAACATCTTCATAAATTACTTGGATGCAGGACTGGAAGGGATACTGAGCAACTCTGCAGACAGCACAAAACTGGGAGGAGCTGTTGACTCTGTGGAAGTCAGAGAGGCTCTGCAGAGAGACCTCAAGAAATTAGAGGAGTGGGCAATGACCAACCATATGAAGTGCAAGGAGGGAGTGCCTTATTCTGCACCTGGGATGGGACAACCCTGGATGTTCCTACAGACTGGGGAATGAGATGCTGGAAAGCAGTGCCGTGGAAGGGGACCTGGGAGTCCTGGTCGATGGCAAGTTGAATGTGAGTCAGCAGTGCCTGGCAGCGAGGAGGGCCAACCCTGTCCAGGGGACATCAGGAACAGCATCACCAGCTGATTGAGAGAGGGGATTGTCCCCCTCTGCTCTGCACTGGGGCAACCTCCCCTTGAATACTGTGTGCAGGTTGGGGCACTACAACATAAGAAAGATATTAAGCTGTTAGAGAGTGTCCAAAGGAGGGCAATGAAGATGGCAAAGGGCCTTGAGGGGAAGCCGTATGAGGAGTGACTAAGGGCACTTGGTGTGTTCAGCCTGGAGAAGCGGAGGCTGAGGGGGGACCTTGCTGCAGTTACAACTTATTTGTGAGGGGAAGAGGAGGGGCAGACACTGATCTCTTCTCTGTGGTGACCAGTGACAAGACCCAAGGGAATGGCCTGAAGTTGTGTCAGGGGAGGTTTAGGTTGGGTATTATGAAAAGGTTCTTCCCCCAGAGGGTGGTTGGGCACTGGAACAGGTCCCAGGCCAGTGGTAACAGCACCAAGGCTGAGAGAGTTCAAAAAGTGTTTGGATGATACTCTCAGGCACGTGGTGTGACCCTTGAGGATGGTCCTGTGCGGGGCCAGGAGTTAAACTCAATCCTTATGGATTCCAACTCAGCTTATTCTATGATTCTGTAGGGTGAACAAAAAGCATGGTGGAAGTACCAGCGTGAGATTAATTCTTGAGCATGTCTTGAACCAGTGAGTGCAGACGGCAAAAGGAAACTTGCTGTGAATACAGGATCCTATATAATTCCTATTTCTAGTCAATATCTCTCTGATGGCTCCACGACTCACCACCTTTATCAGGGATATAGCAAAAAGAACTGTGCCGAAATTTACCAGAGCCCAGATGGTGTTACAGCCTGCTGGGATTTTGATGGGAGAGCCCTTAAAGCCTTTGAGGAGTCACAGAACACCAGCATGGTGGTAGGAGAAGAAACCTTGGAGAAAAGGCTAGAGTTTGAAGCAGGCAGTCGGTTTCTGTCTGTTTCTGTTTAAACCTGCCTTGAGCAAAAGGAAGATGATTTGAGTCAATTGATTTTCAACTTCACCAAGAAGCCATGCACGTGGAGCTCACTAGATGAAAAGGCCTTATTTCTGACTCACTTCCTCCACTGCTTGTGGAAGAAACAGACGCATCCTCATTGTTTTCTGTCTATAAGACAGATACAATTTTAAATGTAAAAAGGTTCATGGTGCTTTCTGGTGTGTGAGATGCTGTTTGTGTTTTGGCTCTGCAGAGGCTGAAGGAAAAAACCATTAAAAAAGTAAAGAGGCACAAATCATATAAAATGGTCCAGAAACGTTGACAGGAGAAGAAGGGCTGAGATGTGTCTGCCAACTGAATGTGTGTGTAGTGCATGTGCATCAGAATTGAGGACTCATGGCATGGACTCTGACAGTGAGGCTTGTCTTGCTGGATGATACAGAGACACAGAGTAGTATTGCTCTGCCTGCAGAGTTGGACTTGTGCTGCGTGCTCTCCCTCCTGCCCATGGGACCTTCCTGGCAGGGTGGAGTACTTGGGCTCCCCTGAGCTGTACCCAAACACTGTGCTGGGGCTGTGGTTTGTAAGAAAGCACCTTGAAGCAGAGCAAAAACCTTACTACAATACCCAGAAAAGGCTATTGGGCATTTTAGAAGAAAGCTGATTTTTTAACCTGAGGGAGCCACCTTAAAAAAAAAAAAAAAAAAAAAAATTTAAAAAAAATATAAAAATCTATATTTTCTTGAGGGGTTATTTGGGCAAAGAGACTCCGGGCTCCTTTGCAAGAAGCCGAGTATTTACCACAAGATGGCACTATTGCCTTAAGAATGGGAAAAGCAGGTTTTTGCTTCAACTGGCGTTTTAAACGTGATTACCAAAGTGAGGTTTACAAATAAATGTATGAAAGTTACAGATCTGAGCAATATTAACAGGTGTCAAATGAAGAATTGGCTTGCTGGTGGATCTGTTAAAAGTTGCTGCCTGATAAGGACATGAAAATCCAGTTGTGGGGTTTAAGATGAACATCACTATCAATCCATTATTGGAGAAACTAGTTTGGATTTAGGTTTTGGGGTCAGTTTTTCAAAATTCGTGAGTCTCTCCAAAGTGAATGGCATTTAGCTGCTTCTATTCTGACTGATCTTCTTGAAGAACTTTTACTATTATAAAAACACATCCCGAACTGAAATTCACATTGAGAATTAACTGTTCTTAATATCCGTCCTTTAAAAATTCTTTCTAGTTCTTATCTAGTTTAAGAAAATGTCAGCTTGCAAAATGGTTATATTTGGTGTGATTGGTCAGTTGTGATGGCTGACTGGAAAGTTGCTGCCCTATTCCCTTTGTCTATGACTGAAATAGGCATTTTCTTAATAAATTCTTCAAAGTCTCAGAGTCAGGAACACACTCCCTGTTTTTAGCTGCACCTTCTATTCATTTTCTATTTAAAGACAGAGTCAATTGCACCTGCTGAACCATCAGGGTACAACTGGATGGAATGCTGCTGTCACAGCAACTGGCTTGGATACTCATATTCTTAATCTTATTAATTACTGTTTTAAAAGCGAGTTTCTTCTGCACCATGCTCTATCTTGTATTGCAGTGTTGTTCCAGAATGTCAATTCTCTAATACTAGGACGTTTTCTTCTGAATCCCAGCCCAAATTTCTTCACTTCCAGGCTATATCTCTTTGTTCTTCTGCCAGTATGATTCTTCATCTTTAGAAGTCCTTGTTCCCTGCTTTGGTATTTGTCCTACTGATGAGAACAATGATCTTTTCTCCTACTTTTTGTTTCTCTGGTCAAAACCCACCACTTTCCATCTCCTCTGAAGAAGGGCTTCTCATTCCCCTGATTGTCCTGTTTGCATGGCTCTGGGAATATCTCTGTTTCAGTCCATCTTTCTTGAGCACAGATGACTAGAAATGGTGCATAGTATTCAGGATAAGGCCTAACAAGAGCTTTGTATCATACATTTATCAATTTCATTTTAGTATTGTAGTTTCTCTGTGGGAGGTGGCTCAATACTGCAGTCAATTTATACGCTTTATTATCCTCAGTTTTTTCAGACTAATGAGTCTTTTTTCCCCTAGAACTTCATCCACACATTTTTTGTAGGCTCTTGATTTAACAGATCTAAATGCTTTTCATATGAGTGGTGTAGCTGTTTTAGAAATTCTGAACTATGGACATTTATTTGTACCCACAAGATGACAATGGTGTCCACGAATGCCATAGGGCATCATTATGTGTTCCTCTGTTGCTAAAACTTACTACAGATTTGTGTTAAGCTATCTGAGCAGAGTTTAATAACCAGCCTTACAGAGTTTCAAAGGAGCTGCCTGGTACTTGGTGATACAAAGGAAAATAGCTCTATTTGTGTCCCCTTTGCCAAGAGAAGAAACAAATAGTAATAGTACCACTATAAACGTGTTGAAATATAGGGTGCCATTCAAAGGTCTCTGTCAGTATTAACAGAATGAGATACTATAAATTTTCATGAAAATGTGGAATTTGTGTGCATGATGGTTTACAGCAAGAGCTTTAAATAAAACTGAAAATATTTTATTAGTTGTCTAACTCCTTACCTATTAATTGATTAATTATATGGCTGTCATTCTCGAGAGATGATTTTTTTCCTCAGTCACAGTTGCCTTCTGGTTAAATTTGCCAATGGCCATCATAGGCATCTTCACAATATACCCTGTGAAAGTATTTTCTGCCATGTTTCTGGATTTGTACTGTTTGTCTCTAAGATCTGGGTCATCCAGAGCTTTGAAGTCTGTTCCCTTGGTTGGATGGGACTTCCCCCAGATAAGCGATGATTTGGTGCCATCACTTCTAGTCTGACTCATGCAAACAGTAAGAGCCAAGCAGTCAACATGTATGGGGCTGCCTGTCACTGAAACATCCTGTTATGTATCTGGATCTCTGTGCACCCACAGAATGTGGCTATTGTCCCTGTGGTTCTTCCTCTGTATTTCATCTACTGTAGACCTCCTTGTCTTTAGCAGACAAATCTTTGGGTCAGGGACAGTTTCTTACCTCTTCATGTGCAGCAGGGCTGCATTTCACAGGTGATGTGCCTGCAAAGTAAATGCAGCCTGACTGTTATCACTGCTAGGTGGATTGTGCTTCCCTAGTCCCATGAGAAGGCTGTAGAGCGATCTACCTTCCTGTTGCACAGCATCAGTCACTACCTCTGCCTGAGTGTTGTGCAGTTTGAACAGCTCCTTCATCTAGTATAAATAAAAGCAACCCAGGCATCTGGATGAGTGTTTACATGCACAAAGTCCTATGAGCAATAAAAGCAGGGAGGGAGGATTAGAGGGAGTATGATCAAAAGGCAGATTGCCTCTTACACTAAGAGCCTCTCTAAGTCACTCTCAAAATGTAAGTGGGCCTTTAAATGTTTCTGAAGGTAATTGTACATTTTTCTCCAATTTTTGAACAGGCTGGCTGAAAGGTAGTTTCCTCCTTGTCTCCATGAAGCACGGAGCGCTTGCAAGGAGCTAAGCTGCTTGGGAGGTTCGTCTGGGCCAAGGACAGGAGGTTTTTCACAAGGTAAGCTCTTCTCCTCTAGCTGCTGTCTAAGCGACTTCCCAGAACCTGAATAGAGAGACTGTTCTTATAGTTTATTTATTTTTTTTACCTGACCTTGTAACAATATCAGATAGATGAATACTTCAATAAGTGGTGAAAGTTCCCTAAAAGAAAGTACTTTTGGCAACAGTTTCTTCTAATTAAAATGAAAATCTGAAAAGCCTCAGTCTTTGGGAACAATTAATAAAATGCCAGTACTAGATAAGATACACATAATTCTTTTTTCCTGTTAACTGCTTCCTACAATTAGTGTGAGGGTTCAGCCTGACCCTGGTATGGTAGGAAGGAGAGGTTCAGATTGAAATGAGGACAACACCTGTTGCTTGCTCTGCTGAGCAGGCCAGTGCTTTCCCACCTTCCTGCTGACAATGATAAGAAGTATTAATAGACAGTTTCAGTACTGGGAGACTTCCAAACTGTCCCCAAGACCCTGCAGTGGGCATCAGGGGACTTTTTTCTGGTAGCTTAGATGCAGCAGCTACAACATCTCTGCAAGCACTTGAGTGGATGACCAGACAGAAAAAAAGACAAAGGAAAGAGAAATTCTCTCCTTCTGGGGTCCAAGGTACCAGTTTCCCTGCTGGAGGCTTAAATGCTGATCCAGAGTGGTCAAAGACACAGGTGTGTAGGGCCTCCAAGTTGTGTTTAGATCAACTTACATCTTAGCCTATTAAATAATTAGCAGTTGTTAAAATCCTGGGGAAGTCTGTCCTTTCTGCCCCCTGGAGTGGCAGCCTGGAGGCCAGGACACTTGTGCAGGGGTGGGGCACATTTAATCCTTGGAAAGGTGGGGTGGACTAGCAGCTGGTGGAGGTGCTGGGTGAGGTTCTGCATCCTCAGGGACCTCAGAGGATGTGCCTGTCCTCTGTCCCCATTTGGGAGGCCAAAGCATGTTGGGAAAGCACCAAGCAGAAGGAGCAGACAAAATACGTGTGTGCACATGCATGCAGTGCTTGGGTGAATCCCCCAGTAAAAAACATGCAGCCAGAGGTGTTGGGGGGCAATGCTGGATTTATGTCAGTTCAGCAGTAGGAGATACGACCCCAAAGCCTGAGAGATGGTGCTGTGTGGGAAAACATGCAGGCAGACGCCTGGATGAAGGCTCTGGAGGGCATGCATGGATCCGCACATGGGGAAGGGACGCGCTGGAGCCTGTGGGACCCAGATGAGACAGAGCAATGTGAAGTTTTGAGCCTGTTATCTTCATGTGGAGAATGTGTGAGTTGGGTGTGGGAGCACTGAAGATCCACATGTGCAGGGCGCAGCCAGCCTGCTTGGCTCAGAAACAGCAGAGGCAGGGGGCTCAGGCAATACCTTTTAAGTAAACCCAATTGTAAGTAGTGTTTCAGACAGCACAGAGTGAGGGCTGAAGACGACAGAGCAATGTCATTGTCTAGGCTGGGGCTGCAGCCCTCACCCCTGGCAGCTAAAGCATGGTTATATAAACCAGTGAGCACTTAAGAAAATAAAAGTACCCTACAAGATAAAGGGGCTGGTTGGCATATCCATTCCAAGAAGGGCAAAATGCTACTGCATATAGAGATATCCGAGTGTAGGACAGGAACCATATTCCAGGGATGGCAGCCCCACAGGAAGACCTGAGCCACACCTAGAGGAAGCTCAGGTGCCGTGAGAAATCTTGTGTTGCCATCTGTGTGGCAGCCCAGGCAGATTTCCTCAACTGAGGCTCAGAGATGTGTAGAAAAACTGTGATTCAGCAAGGCACCTCAAAGAAAACATTCTCAGAACTTGCTCTAACCACTACCACAACCTAATGGTTTCAGAAATGACTGCAAAGTAGTTTTGCTACTCCTCCACTGCTGGGCTTTGGTTTCAAGGGAGGGGTTAGCAAAGGCCTACAGTGCCTTTGGAAGACTCTATAAAAGAGTCTGGCACAATAAACACTTGAAGAAAAGTACCAAGATTAGTGTCTATAAAGCCATTGTGCTGTCCACTCTTTTATATGGGTCTGAATCGTGGGTCATCTACCGCCGCCATCTGCGTCTCCTCGAACGCTTCCATCAGCGCTGCCTCCGCACTATCCTGAACATCCACTGGTCTGATTATGTGACCAATGTGTCTGTCCTTGAACAGGCAGCAGTCACCAGCATTGAGGCCATGCTGCTGAGAACGCAGCTGCGCTGGGCAGGGCACGTCTCCAGGATGGAGGATCACCGCCTCCCTAAGATCGTGCTCTATGGTGAACTTGCCACTGGCTGCCGCAAGAGAGGAGCCCCAAAGAGAAGATATAAGGACTCTCTAAAACAGTACCTCAGCCTTGGCTGTATTGACTACCATCAATGGTCCACTCTGGCCTCCAATCGGGAGGCGTGGAGACACACCATCCATAATGCTGCTGATTCCTTTGAAAATGCACGCAGAATCAGTCTGGAGGAGAAAAGACAACGCAGAAAGAACCGTGCCTCACCAACACCGCCTATGGAGACTTTCTGCTGTGCCTTTTGCAACCGGCCTTGCCTATCTCGCATTGGCCTCTTTAGCCATCAGCGCGCTTGCAGCAAACGTGGGTAGAGCCCTTCCCAAATCTTCGTTCGCGAAGCCCAGCCATGAACTACAGCTCAGGGTGCCTGCAAAAGCCCATTTTTCCTTTGCTTTGTGTGCAGGAATGAGGGTCTGAGCCCTCAGCTGCACTCTGACTAGGCTCATTCCCAGAATAACTCCTCTCCCAGCCTCCTCTGCCCCACAAGAAAAAAAATTCTTAAACAAATGTGTAAACACTGGCAGCCTTCAGGTTTGTGTTTCTCTCTGAGCCTAATTTAAATGAACAGCAGACATTTTATGGGCTTTTCCAAGTGAACCTACAGGGGCTTATTTGCTCAAGTCTGATTTTCTGACAGCTCTCTACAAGCCTAATCAAAACCAGACTTACTCTCATGCGAAGCAGAATAATATATATTAATGCAGCTACAAAGAACCAGGCTAAATGTAGTAAGTCGTAAACCACTACTATGGCAGCAGTCATTCAATCATGTGCATGTACCACGCTTGGATTTTGGAGCAAAGGGTGCATTTGTTTTGTTCCCATTGTATGAGGAAAGTTGTAATGGCAAGGAGACAAATAAACACGCTATGTGTCTAGAAAGTGCCTTACATGTATAACTTGGAATTTGTAGCTACAACACAAAGGGTGCCTCTTCACTTGTGTCCTCACAGGTGGAAATGCTGAGTTGATACCCCTTGAGGTGAAGTGCAACCAGTTCCCTTAGGGGAAGCTGCAGGCGGGGAAGGTGCTCCCTTAGAGCTGGGCAGGACAAACTCTAGGACCAAGCTGGATTTCATTCTTCAGTACATAGGCTGGATTTCTGAAATGTTCACAAGACTTTCTTTAGATGATAACTATATAGATGGTATAGTTTGGGCAGGGAATTCTGCAGAGACATTAAATACTTAATGTGTCTTGACAGAGAGTTAAACCCTGCCCTCTAAAAGAAGACTTTTTTTCTATTTCTAATTGTCCCACAGTGTTCCCATCACATAATATCACCTCTCTCTGTGCAGGGATATGTTCGTCTTCAGTTCCTGACATCTGGAAGAAATTACCCTTTATCTGGCATGCACATTTTCAAATGAAATGTGAAGAGGTACTGAACTGATAAAGCAGGGACGTACCTTTGGGCTGGACCAGATGGTGAGATGCTGCCAGCAGAAGGCATTCTGCCCAAAACACGAAGGAAGGGGAAGAAAATCTGTAGGACTGGGCCAGGCTGGAGGAATGGTAAAATTCTCTGCCTATCCAGGAGGTGTCACTTTGTTTAGCTTCCCTTTCCAACAAAGATGTTAAGTTTGTCTGAAGCTGGAGAGACATCAAGCAGCTTTAGATTGTGATTTTTTTCTGTTAGATTTAGGTTTCAGTGTCTCCATTTTCTCTGTTGAACTATTGTGTGGCTGAAAATCTTATCTGTTCGGAGACAGCCAGCATTAACCACAGTGTGTATAGTGTGGTCCACCTGATTTCCTGAAACCTTTTGCCTCTTGATAAAGATCAGTTCTTCCATGCTGAAGCCACAATTTGGCCATTTCTGTATTGCCTTACTGTTTTGAGGGTGATGACAACTGCCTTTGCCAAAAAATCCCACATTATTCGCAACTATCTTTTGCAATTTGTCTAGAGGAGAGATTCCAGCCCATGGGCTGCAACTCCTTCAAATGTTGCCTAAAATGATGACAAAAACTTTCAAGGCAATTTAATTTGATGTAGAGAGGAGTTCTTTACTGAAAAGCTTTTCAAGTTCCAAAAGTATATTGACGCACGTGCAGCATAGAGGTGATTCCTATTTTTATAACACTACTTAATTTTCATAACTAAAGGTTACGTCCAACCCAGGGACCATCCACCCTCATCCCACCTTGGTGCCGCCCTAAGAACCTCCTTTGGGTCTGCCCCTCGGCTCTGCCTTCCTAGAATTGAGTCGGGGGTCTCAGGACCCCTTACTTCTTCACGTCACATTCCCCTGGTTGGAGGTCTTCCAAACTTCATGAATCTTCTATCTTGTTTTGACTACAATATGTATTGTTATTCTAGTCCTGATACATAAGTCCTAAATAAAATGTTCTAGTCGCTAACTTACCCTTAACTCAGACATTCAGGAATGTAGTACAAAGGTAGAAACTGCTAGTTGCTACTTCAAATATGAGAAGCTATACAGCTACATAAAATATACAAAATTACAAAAATATATACATATACACAAAAATATACAAATACATAAAGTCTCAAGGCATCACAAACATTGTCCAAATGAGTACTTAGTGACTTGGGGTTTTAGACATCCCCACTTTGCTGTCTTCCAGTGATTTGGAAGGAAATACCTGACCCTAGGGAAAAGCTACCTTGTCTGATTATTTCAAAACAAGCCTGGGTTCCAGCAGACCAATATTTTTATATTTCTTGTCCAATAAACATACGCCTGTCCATTGTGCACATCAAACTGAGCTGTTTGGAGTCAGTGGTATTTAAGGTCCATCTGGTACATGATGCAGGAGAATATCTCCCGTGGAAAGCAGTAACAAGACCAAGACATGGAGTTGCACCACCTCCTACATGATCATGTGTCATGGCCATAGAGTGTTTTGGATGAATGTAAAACTGATATAAAATTCATTTGGGTTTTTTTGGGTTTTTTTTCTACTGACTTGCCGTGAGTGAAGGTGAAATTTTACTTCATCTGTGTTGATTAGACTGTTTGTTGTTGTTTTGGGTTTTTTTTTGCAGACTTACTCTCAGAATGTTCAGATCTGCAATTTTAATTCAGTGTCTGTTTAACTTAGAATTTTTTGGGGGAGTTATTTTGTTTTTGTTGTTGTTTGTTTCATTCTTTTTGTTTGTGCTCTTTACTTCGTGCAAAGCCAGCAAACAGACAAATGTCATTAACTGCATGAGCCAGGTATTTTATTTGAAGTAATTATTTTTCACTGCTCTCTGCAGAGCATAATCACTGATTTATTTTTTTTTTTTAAATATGTTGTAGCCATTTGATAGGTTTTCCAGGTTCAACGTCTCTCAGCACAATGTGCTACAGTATAACTTGTTTTGGAAGGGTGGATGACTATAGATAAAACACTACTTTAAAAGTATGGAAATGCCTTTTATTCTTGTTTTTATGAGGAGTATCCATTTTTGGCATCAGAGTAATACTCATGCAATATAAATCAAATTCTTTTAGATACTTACGTTTTCATAATTTTTTAAAAATGAGGATATGGTGACATTTTAGGAAACCACCTTTAAAGTATTTTTGGATAGACCGTTTATACTGCATCTTTTTTTAGTCTTTCATTTTAATCTTTCAGCCTGTCCAGCTTTATAGGTATCAGGGTGAGTCTTGGAAACAGGAATTTCTGTTTCTTTATGTTGCTGTTATAAACAGACAAAGCGATAGTAATAGCTGGCTGAAAAACATCTGAATTTGGTAGGTGGTTTTTAACCTCTCTGTGTAGAAGATGAAGTAATTGGAACCTTTTGGATGGCTTTTTAGCAAGACTAATTTTCATTGTGGACAGGAAAAATGACTCAGACAGTAGGAATAATGTTGCTATTTTATTGCATAGAATTTTAGGGGGTTTAGTGGTGCCTGTTGCACTGGATTGGAATAAAATGGAAGCACTTTTCTAGGAAATTATTAAAATTGTAGTGCTCAGTTATGCATGAATTTGGTCAACATTTGAAGAGTCTCAACAAGGACTGATTTGCATCTTGGCTTCTGGCGCCTTCCTGTTGCTCAAGAGGCCAGAGCAGTTCAGACAGCAGAAGACATTTTTACATCTGTACACTGAATTTCGTATCATGCAGGCTCATGGAGTGCAAAGAGACTATAGATGAAAAGCCTGCATAAAGAGAAAAGCCATTTTCCAGGAACGTTGAAAGAGTGACACTCAATATATTAAAGGTTTCATTTGCAAAATGTTGGCTGGATAGGATATCCATAAAAATGGGTGTAGAGGAGAATATTACACATGCACCTGGCCTCACAGAGGACCCCACTGACTTGTGCCCGCCCTTTCCACAAGAGGAAACAAAAAGGCACATTCTGTGTACTGTTATACACAAAATAATTGAGTCAGTCTTTAAATTGCCTTTCAATGATAAATAATTTTCCCTGTACAATTGTATTAATGATGAGTATTCAAGTTCTGTGTGCAATTGAGGAAGTGGCTTTTTTTTTCAAATTTAATGCCTTGTCTAATGACAGCCTAGTGGAAACAATAATCATATCAATCAGGTTACACTGAAAAAAGCAGATCTATGTCATTTGTAGTGAACAGGTTCATTAATGAAGGAGAGAGGTGTAATAATTCACAAGATCAAACTGATAAAACCAGAACCTCCTGAGTTGTATTTAGTTATTCTCTCACTCAGTTCCTTCCCACGGGAAACCCTGATCCTGCAGAAGAGAGCGCAGGCACATGAATGAAGTTTGAGTCAGTTTGTCCCTTGCCAGCAATAGCAATTATTTCCTTGTCTCATTTGTAGGTGATTTTGAGATCCTGTCTGGGTAAGTTTTTTCCCCTTCTTGTGTAAATAGTCTTATATTTTTCCATTGTGCCAAATCTGAGTCATGATATCGAAGGCCAAACCAAGTTTTCATGCACATGGTGCTGGCAGTCTTTACCAGGGCCCCTAATTACTTGTGGTGATGTAAATACCACTTGGGTGCTAGGTGTCACCCACAAATCACAGCCTGGTGAGGACCTCATTGGTGAAGCATTTAACTGTGCTTTTCATAAAAGGGTGGTTAGTGAACAGTAACAGTTAAGGTTTTCTTCTGGACACCAAGCATCAAGGTATGTTGTGTTTTTTGGACTCTTTATGTAGACATACTCCAGATGTGTTCCTTGTTGCTTGATAGTCACTGCATTCCTCAGATAACTCTGAGATAATGATAATATTAGCAATATTTTGGTTACTGGTGGTACACAGCAACTTTCAAGTATACAAGAATTTCTTGCTTGAAAAGAAGGAGGTTCAGGTTTTTTCTTTGTTATCTTACTGGCAGTATTCTCTTACTTGTCTTTACAAGGAGGAAAACAGAAGGTGATACACAGACTGTATTTTTGCTACCTCTCTCTGACTGCCAGCAAAATGTGTTGCTTTCACTACTGCTATGCATGTGGATATTATGCCAAAGTTTTCTTTTACTTTTCTTTTTTTTTTTTTTTGAGTAAGGTATATATGGGGGGAAATTGGAGCTTACTGCCCAGTTATTTCTTGCCAACCTTTTTCAGCTGCAGGATATAATGGAGGCCAAAATCTTTGGAACTTATTAGGACTGTCCATATAATCAAGGGGAATTGTGTAGTGATAAAGTTATGAATCGATACCATAGTGCTCATGTGTAATGGATGGCTGTAGACATAAATGTATTTATTATGCCAGAGGGCTGTGGCATAGTTGCATGTTTTTCTTCAAGTGTAATTTCTCTGGATTGCTGTATATAGGTGTACATACACAAACACACAGGAGGGAGAGAAAAAGGAATATCTCCTCCCCCTATGTCTTTGAAGATAGCATCTGCTTATAATGATACAGTCACTGACAGGCAGATGTTCCAAAGCTGGGTTTAACTGTAGCATAAATCAAGATTTCAACAATTCCTTTACATTTTGATATGGTACTTTCAAAACACCATGTATTTTGAATTTATGATAGACTGAAATATAAATGCTTTCATTTTGTCTCATACCTTAGTCCCAATAGTGGTTGGGGTTTTTTTAAAATGATTAATTCCTTTGTTAGGAGCCAAATTCTATGGTGCACCCACAGTCAACAGTGGAAAATTTGAAAGGAAGCATTTGTTCAGAGCTGGAGTTTTGTAGGCTCTCTCCACCTTGGCTGGTATGTTGGATGCATTGGCTTCCTTACAGTAGTTCCCATCAGGATTTGTAAGGAGGTTTTTTTTTTTACCAGAGGAAGACATGGCTTTCAGTCAAATATAACATATTTTATAACACTCACAGCTACATCAGCTTTTATGAAAATAATTTTAAAGATCCTGCTTACAAAAAAATGTGTCAAGAAATATGTGTTTGAATCAGAAAACCCAACCTGTGTTGTCATCACAGGAGGAGAGAGAGGGGCCAAGGCAAAATGTAAAGGGGTTGCAGGAGGATGTTGCCTGTTTCCTTCTCCCAGTGGGAATCTTCTTACCCGGATGGTACAAGCATCGGGTTTTAGGGTGTGAAAGGTGACAAACCCCCAGCCATGGCTGTTTCCCACTAAGCTGGACTCTAGACCTTGTTCTGCCTCAGCCAGCTAAGTCCTGGCTCCCCATCTTCCTTGGCTTGCCTGTTGTGTGCTTTGAGGGGAAGCTCCTGCCCACATCTCGCATGGTGCTGGGGTGACATATGGGTAGGACACAGAGACAGGTAGAAAACATAAAAGGGACAAGCATGTCCTGGCTCCCAGAAGCCTGTGATTTAGCCCAGAAGCTCTCTGGGCTGCTCTACAAAGCTGAGATTAACTCAAAAGGGCATTATCCTGTGTAATTTGCAATGAGTTTTGATGGGATGAAGATGGGGAGTACCTCCTTGTGCAAGACAGTCCGCTGGCCAAGGACATGTTCTGGACCAAGGAGATGTGCATTGCATGGGATCTTGTGCTACATTCTGAGGGAAGTAAGGTCAAAAGACTCCAGTCTGCTTTACTTGAGATTTGGGGCACTCTTGGTTTCAAGGTTTGACTCAGAAAGTAACCCCTGACAAGGTGGGCAGTTTAACTGTAAAGCTGTTAGAGTTTTCCAGAGTTACAAATCTATATAGGACACTGTGGTTCTGTATTCTATAGCTATACACAACACATGGTAAGATTCAGCTGGGTGAGCTCCAAAGCAGCATTTTGTCTTCTGTGGCTAATTATTTGTCATAGGCAGATGAAAGAAACACCTCCCTCAACAAATCCTCCTTAGCTTTTCAATCTGGGAGTTAATTTGTCCATGGTTAAACAGAAGATATTTATAGAGACATTAGCTGGTTGTACAAAATACTTCAGAAGTTTGTTTAGAAGTGATAGAAATCAGCTGTTGCTGAACTGAAAAACCAGCCACACAAACTAAGTCTGCAGCTGCTGGTTTGTCTGTTGTCTGTTAGCATAGTCTTTTTTCTTCAGGCAGCAGTACTAACTTGGGGAAATAACATCAATCTCCTGCGTTTCATTGGTGGATATTAATAATTCAAGGATTAAATTAGTCATTGAAAAGGGGCAATTTCAGGGGGTTTTAATGAAAAAGTGCTCCAGCTCTTACATTAAAATTTATTTAAAATAATGCCTTGTTTGAGAAGTCAAGCACTCAAGCGTCCAGCAAACCAGTGCAGCCTCCAGTCAAAGTACCCCTTGCCAGCAGTTGTAAACCAGGTCAAAAGTGAATGATGTGGGAGATAACAGAGGGACTTTCCCTGTCAGAGTCCTGCATGTCAAAATCTTCTAGTGCAGTAAGCTCCAGTTAAGAGAAGGGTGGGATTGGTGTGAACCAGGCTGGTCTGCCCTTGTCCAGCCCTGCTGGCAGACAAGTGAAGACCACTTTTGTTCTGACAACCCTTCTTCTTCCCCTCAGCAAGCTGTGGGCCTAAGTACAATGGTGTGTTTTGTACAGGTTGAGTGAGTAGAACAAAAAAATGTCATTGAGGTAATGAACTGAACCTGTTTCATGTGAAAAGGAGCTTTCCAGACCATGCACTTCCTTCCCACTGAAGGCAGCTACACTCCACTGATTCCCTTCCTTTAGGCCATTTCTGTAGTATATTGCTGAACAGAAGCATTTCTTTGACTCCTATAACATACTCAAACAGATCACTGATTTCCAGGAATTAATCACTGTGTTGATAAGCAGCAAGCTGGTCAAACTTTATTTTGGGATTTTTTGTTTATTTTTCTTCCTGCATGCAAGTAATCACCTTTAGTTAAATGGCACGCTTAACTTGCCATTATTAAATAACCCAGGATAGTGCTTCTTATAACATCCTCATTTATGTGGTAGCAGGAACACCTCTGAAGCTCACAGCTTGGCAGCCCTATTTAACACCTGAACAGCTCAGAGCTGTGCTCTTCCTTGGCATGTTCCCTGGGTGGAACATCACAGCTTTTACACTGGGGTTATCCTATGGTTTGATCTCTCTTGGTGCTGGATGGATACCTGGGGACATATTTCCTTGATGAAGACTATGAGAAATGCTTTCATAACAAAAAAATGTCAGAAATGCCTTTAAAAAAATTTGATGCAAGGCACCTGAATGTGGCATAAAAGGAAAACTCTCCACATTTAATCTCAAAGTCAGAAGTTTCTTGCTGATGTTTACACAGATGCCATAGAACTGGAGCCACTGCACATCTGGGAAGTAGGCGGCTAAATCTCCCTTTCAGTTTTTTACTGGAAACAGTAAAAAACTCCTCCGACTGGTGGAGGCTGTCTGACAGCATGAATAAATCAACATGTTGTCCACAGGAAACAAGGAGATAGCTAGAATGAAGCATAAATAATGTAATACTAACATGGAGAGATTACTTCATACATCGTTTTCAGAGGACTGTAGTGAATGGTTTGCTAGAAAAATTCTGAGAGAGTGAGAGAGCTGCTCTAAATGCACTGTTATGAATGATCTCTTCCCCTCTGTGCAAATGGCTGGATTATCAGGATTCCACATGGCCGCAGAGAGGCAGGAAAAGATGTGGTAAACAGAAGGCAACACAGAAAGATCTTTTGGCATATTCTGTCCTGTCTTTGATAGGCAAGTAAAAGAACAAAGACTTTTTTGTTTCAGCAGCATGAAATAAATGATTTTGTCTTTTCCATTAAACTTTACAGATTATAAGAATGAAGAGGTATGCAGTTTTTTAGTCAACTGCTTTCCTCCTCAAAAAATTTCCCGTCTTATCTTTGACGAGAATAGAGTTGCTTGTTTAGTCAGAACATTTAACAAACTATTCCTTCCCAGTATTTTCCCTCTCTAACTAAAAGCTCTGTCCACCCCTCTACCTGCTTGCACTTGGGCATTGAAGGAGACGTACCAGCACAAGGGCAGTGTTTGCTGGTGGAAAACTTGACTGCTGTCAACAGCAGAGGTAGTCTGATGTAGCCAGAAGTGCTACTGAGGGCATGGCTCTTAGCAGTCCTGTCAGTCATGGTTGGGTTCCCTTTTGCCTTGTGCTCACACCGGTACCTACTTCATGGTGGGGTTACACTGCTCGCAGACTTGAAGTCTGTAGAACGTCTTCTGAAAGTGCCAACTTGCCAGGTACTTCAGGAAGACTCATAAGCCCAGGAAGACAGTGGCTGGAGAGCATAATCTCTGAAGAATTTTGTTGTTTCCTAAAAAGCTCCAGCAGTTTCCAGGAAAATCAAACTATTGAGTTAACCAGATTTTGGTCCTTGCTGAGCCAGAAGATGTCTTAGTGTTGCCACTTTGCAAACCCATTGCAAGCCAGCTACGCAGAGATGTTGATTAGAGAGCTAAACCCCTGAGAAAAGCTATTGCAGGAAGTTAAAACTCCAATTTGAATACCAATTACTTCCCTTTGGATTACGGGTGTATTGTTGAGTTTCTGAGGCAAAATGATTAGAGGAAAAAGAACTCTTGAGGTTTTCTGAATCACTAAGTTCTACAATCCAATTTAATGCAAAGCACAAGCACAGTCCAAGGGAGAATGCATGGAAGACCCTGTGATAGGTACAGCATCAATTCATGAGAGTTTTGAAGGCAGTTAGGGTCTCTATTTTCCAGTTTCTGTGTTTGGTGCTTTTTTTCTGAAGCAGCCTGTGATTGTTAGAAAACACCAGAGGAACAATTCCCAGGAGCAATTTCCAGTCGGGGGAAGGAGGGACCATTTCTTCTCAAGTACACTTGCTCCTCTGAGAAACCTACTGGTTCCTTTCTTCCAACGAAAACACCTTTAGCTCTTAACAGTGCTGTATGGCTGGTTCTGCTCATGCCAAAATCTTTATATGATTCTAAAATCAAAGTGCTCCAGCTTTTCCAGACAAGGTTGCAAATAGTCCCTTAGTACTCCTGAAGACCAAGAACCCTAGCAAGGAAAGTGCCAATGTCCTGAATATAAAGCTGTGCCAAGGTAGTCTATATTCAGATGCTTCTCAGGAGTGACATAGTTATATGTCTGCAAGGTCTTAGATTTTATTGCATCAGACCACCTTTTTTTTTTTTTTTTTGTGTTCTTGTGTCATATCACTGCCCCCAAGCCACGTGCAGGAGTTTTGAGATACAAGAAAAACAGGACAGGAGGGGTCATGAGGGATTTTTAAGATTCCATAAAAGTTTAATTGGATTCAGCTGACTAGAGAAATGCTCTCCCATTTCCACTAAGAGTGTGCAGTCTTTCCGGGATCCTGTAAAAGCCCCCAGTGAACTTTCTGTCATGGTAGAGCACCACAAAAGTCTGCACATCTGTAAAGCTGAAATTTGGCTGTTTGTACACAGTCTTATTTTGCTTTTGTTAATGGAAATTCCATCCTTGCTGATGATGCTTCTCTGTTGGTTGGTTTGTTTTTGTTTTTTTTTTTTTAAATCCCACAACACATGGGAATTTAGATGCAGTAAAGGTGGTTAGAGAGGTGTCTCAGCTATTCCAAGATCATCTCTGTGTTCTACAAGCTGTTGCAACCAGAGTTTTTCTATTGACTCAGACCCTGTGCTATAAGCCTTCCCCTGTCTCCTGGGTTCATTTGGCATTGCTTGCTTTTAAAATCCATCAAGGAAAAATCAGTGGGTTCGCTCCTGCACCCAAGGGTAGCATCTGTGTGTAGTGCAGGATTCAATTCCTTCACAGTGAGACCCATCCTGCGGTGCTGCATCCGGCTCTGGGGTCCCTAGCACAGGAAGGACACGGACTTATTGGAGCAGCTCCAGAGGAGGACCAGTGAGATGATCAGAGGGATGGAGCACCTCTTCTATGAGGGAAGGCTGAGAAAATTGGGTTAATTCAGCCTGGAGAAGGGAAAGCTTCAGGGTGACCTAATTGTGGTCTTCCAGTACCGGAAGGGAGCCTACAAGAAAGTTGGGGACGGGCTATTTACAAGATCGTGTAGTGACAGGACAGTGGTTTCAAACTGAAAGGGAATGGGTTTAGATTAGATATTGGGGAAAAATTCTTTACTGTGAGGGTAGTGAGGCACTGGAACAGGTTGCCCAGAGAAGGCTGTGGTGGCCCCATCCCTGGAGGTATTTAAGGCCAGGTTGAATGGAACTCTGAGCCACCTGGTCCAGTGAAACATGTCTCTGTCCACAGAGTGTGGAACTAGGTGGTCTTTAAGGTCCCTTTCAACACAAGCTGTTCTACAATTTTATGATTATAGTTGCACCCTTTCTCTGTGCTTCTTTTACTGATGTTAACACGCCATTAATGCCAAGACCCTACATCCACCTGGTTCAGGTTCTGGACTAGCATCTCTTGTGTCCTTACATGGGCAGGGGAATACTTGCTCAGACTTCAGGTGACCTCTATTGACTACTTGTTTCCAGAAACAGCACTTTCTGTCTGAATGACAAGAGACTATAGCTGTCTTCACCTTCATCAAAAGACACTGTCATGACACAAAGACACGAGAGCATAGACTTAGCAGCATCTATCCATCTGCATCACCGAGGATTTTTATGATTATGTGAGCCTCCTCGGTTACATGCTTGGGGAAAAGCTGAAAACCGCAATTGTCACACCAGATGAAACTAAGGCCAGTCTGGTCGCTCTGTAACCATGCTTCAAGTAGTTGCCTAAAGAAAGGGAGTGTGATACAGGAGTGATTCTTCTCCTGTATGCCCTTGCAGCCTTTGGGATCTGCTGTCCCGGGTGAGACAAGGCATTGGGGAATCAGACCCTTCAGGCCCAAGGAAGGTAAAATTCACAGAATCTCCTACCAGCCCTGGTGTTTCCATATTACTGATTTCTCATCTATGGTATGAACCAACATCCTACAGGCTTTTCGGTGACCCTGAATTCATGTCATTACTGAGCTGAAGTCAGACTCTTAATTGTATTCTGGGTTGTGGTTTGGTATGGTTTATATGAATTAGTGACCATAATCCTGATGATGAATTGTTTTCTGGTGGTTTCTATGCTTATGTTGACAGTACTGCTCTTTCCTGAGAAACGAACAATAACTGTACTTTATATTAATTCGCTTTGAGGTATTAGGCCACAGCTAATAATTCTGCTCTCTCTAGGGTTTTGTTTTCTTTAGAAAACAGTTTAAAGATTGCTTGGTGCTCTTGTTCTGTTTTTGGCCAGACGCCAGGAAAACAAAGTCTAGGAGTTACACTCTAATTAAAACAGTCCTTACTGAGAGCTATCAAGCCATGAAGCATATTGGTGTTTTCAACTTTGAACTTCCTTCCTGAGGACATTATATGTTTTAATGAAAATGAACATGATTTCTTCAGCATCTTTTTTCCTCTTCATGAACCACAAAGATAAGGCCTGTCACATGTGTTGTGTATCAGAGATGCACTCACACGGTTAAGAGAAAACCGGAACATTTCAGTCAGCCTGTTTAATTTTGATGATTTTTTTTTATTTCTTTGGCAAAAGGGGGGAAACTAACTGACATTAGCTGCAAGCCCTGCCAAAACAGACATTTGTTTTCCATTAGCTGCACATATCCTTTCTTAAAAGGGCTTACTGTGAATTGAGACACAGCTCTGGGCAAAGATCTGGTTTATGTAAGGCATTTTTGATAAGGATAAGTAAACTTCACACTCATAAGTTTCCTGTCTCTTCTAATTCTACATTGATTATCTCTCTATGTAACACCCAAAGGCTTGAACCTGTCTCACCTGGGGAGAGGTGGCCCAGAATAGGTATGGAGTAATGTTGTTCGGTGGCCTTCAGAGGTCCTACAACACATTAAAAAATAATATGCTATGTAAAACTTTGGTGTTTTTCTAAAGACTTAAAATATTCTTTCTATGGGCTCAAGTGGGTCCTGTAGAGAAAGGCATAATTCCTCAGCACATCTACTTAGCAATCTAAGGCAAGTGGAAGAAAAATTTGTTCCAGACATTTTTTATTTTTAGCTGAAATGTGGACTGGAAACAATCCATTGGGCAGTCTGTTACCATCAGTCTAGTCCATGCGTGAGTAGTAACTTCTTTTGAAATCAGATTTTCACATGTTCCGGTTGCAAGGAGCAGTTCATGGCCACATGGATGCCAGAGGACTCCAGAGGTAGTTATTATTTATACTTTTAGATGGAAAACACTTTTCTAAGTAAAACCCACACACTTCAGTGGCTACATTTTCCATGATGATAGGCAAAAAAAGTGCCACGAGAGGTCGCTGCCTCTCAAAAATCAGGTCATTGATTCTCTAGATAGCACAAAGCCCAATATAAACAGCGATAAGAGAAAGCAAAATACAGTGTTCATCACAACCACAGCCTCTGAATCAAAGTGAATTGCTGGAAAGCTGAAGCCCAGAAATACCTCATAAGCCCATAGGCTCCCAGTCTGTACTCTGTTCCCCATCATGAAGAGCTGGAGGAAACAACAGAGTTTTCAGCCTGTTCTGGAGGTCAGTGGTCTTGTGAGCCCTTTGAACGAAGAAGGGGCGAGCCTTGTGTACCTAAAAGATCCACTCAACCTCTGCCTTGCCAGCAAATTCCTCTGAGAAAGCCCATGGGAGGCTCCTGCTGCTGACTGGAAAGAGGGCAGAATAAAACAGACAGGAAGTGGGTAGTGCAGTTCCAGGTAGACAACGTGCTTGGCAGGGCATCTGGCTTTAATCACATCCCCCAGGAGGGATGGAGGTTAAAATAGCCAAGTTTGGGTCTATCAGCTGTGCCTAACAGGGTAAGTGGAGGTATTTCTGCTGTTTCTCTCTGTGCGGTCACTCCACAGATGTTTTGGTCTTGGGTTGGAAAGGTGAACATCTCAAAATACGGTGTGAGACTGTGGCTGAAGGGAGACAGGGGATCGTTGCAGAAGTATACGGTGCAGAAAGAGTGGAAGAATATGAGCATGGCCAGAAATGCCCACTTCAGCAGAGTCTCTGTGAGGCAGACACATCGGCTTGTGGGCACCCCTCAGGAGTCTCCACTCACAGAGTATGAAGAAAATGGACTGATTGAAATAGGAGTTATTATTTTCCAATCTTGGAGAGGAGACACCAGGAAGATATAAATGACCTCAGTGATGAAAGAAGAAATGAAATGGGAAAATCTTTACTCAGAAAAGTGAAAAGTTTAACAATCTGTAGTTCAGGTTTCATTTTGGATGGTATAGTATGATATAGGCAGTGCTCCCTACGAAGGGTTCTTTGCTGCTTATAATTTTAGTGAGACTGATATTTGACATGCTCATGCTGCATGTGGTATAGAGAATGGGGTAAGTTAACAAAATCACTGAGATATCATAGTGGCTTCCAAAGCATGGGAGATTCCACCTCAGTGGTATTTTGATGATTCCTCACTGTTTGTTGAATCTATTATTTTAAATGATCATCAGAGTGTGGAAACAAAAAGGAAAACCCTTCCTTCACCAATCTTACAACCTGAAATTAAATGAGAATATAATATTTTCCTAACTGGAATTTTAAATTTTAGGTTTTTTCCTTTTTTTTTTCCCCTACCTTTTGCTACCTGAAGGGAGGTTATAGCCAGGCAGGGGTTGGTCTCTTCTCCCAGGCAGTCAGCAATAGGACAAGGGGGCACGGGCTTAAGCTCTGCCAGGGGAAATTTAAGTTGGATATTAGAAAAAAATTCTTTACAGAGAGAGTAATCAGGCATTGGAATGGCCTGCCCAGAGAGGTGGTAGATTCACTGTCCCTGGAGGTTTTTAAACTGAGATTGGACGTGGCACTGAGTGCCATGAACTCGTTGGAGTTGGAGCAAGGGTTGGACTTGATGATCTCTGAGGTCTTTTCCAACCCAATCAATTCTATGAGTCTATGATTCTATCATAAGGTCCATTATAGTCACCAGAAATGATTCAGAAATGAATCAATCAAGACTCATATGTAACTGAAGTAGAGCAACTAAAATCTGACAACCTTCTTTCTTTTGTAGAATGTCTGAGATTGAGATAGTCCTGTTTATATTTGGTTAAATCACTTTGGAAAAAAGAAGGATATTGATCCCATCTCATGAGTGGCCTTAACCATCTAAACAGGCCCCTCTTAGATTATGATGCCCGTCAAGGGTCTGACCTGTGCTGTTTCTCTGATTTGGCTGCTCTGGCAATGGACTTAATCTCCTGTTCCTGAGGGCTACAGTCTGGAATGCTTTTCTTTGCATGTGCTGTGGCAGTCTTAGTGTCTCGGTGCAGGGAATGGATTCTGGGAGCCTACAACCAAACTAACCTCTGCAGATAAGCTACTCCCATGAGAAAACGTGGAGGACATATAAGCAAATCGCAGTTCTCATCACTAGGAGAGGGAAGATATTTCAGAGGCAAACTTGGACAAGTATAACTTGGCATAAATGCTTCAAATACGCCTAACTGTTCAAAACAGCTGCAAAGATGTTGGCTAAAAAATGGCAAATGCTTATTTGGAGATCCAAATAGTAACAAACCCCCTTTTTTCATGAAAGGGAGTATTTAAAGAAATAGTCTGTTTTCTTCAGTGTTTGTTTAAGCTTTAGTCAGCTATATAGTTATTGCCAAAATAGGCAATGGATGCAAATTGTCTAGCATCTGAGTACTTTTAGCTTAAGAAATTTTATTTCATCTTTCAATAGGATTTTCTTGACAAATTGTTTTCCTCCTATATTCAGTAGCAAAGACTTTCTGCTTTCCAGGGCAGTAATTCACATAAGATGGTTCAAATGAGATCGTGAAGATTTTATCTATGCCTTTTTTTTTTTTTCCTAGGAGCATATGTTCCCTTTCTTAAAGCATGTTCCTTCTGAGTAGCTTATGCCAACTCATCGTCTGCCCGAAATTAATATAGGAAAGCTTATTCTAAGACTTTCACTTTTCTTTTTAAAACTTAAATTTTGCTATGAAGCTGTGGAAAAATGTATATTGTATCATTTAAATGCACGTGGAGACTTTGTTTCTACAAACTTGTTCTTAAATCAAGTGTTATTTTAACTCAGTCCTCAGCAGGGCCTGGTTGTCCATGAAGTGCAGTTTCACCAGTGTCCCAGCGCTGGTGAGAGCACCAGAGCAGGAATCTTAGAGGCCATATCTGATGTTTGCTCTTTAAGCCACCTTCATAAGCATGTCCCAGGCTGCGGGCAGGGATGGTGCTGTGGCCAGCTTGTAAGCCCTGCCGTCTCTCCTTGCCAGCCCAGCTAGCATGACACAGGGCAAGGATTTTGTGAGTGATATGCTCCTAGAGACTGATGCTGTTAGAGACCTGACACAATGAGTTGTTTGTCTGAATCAATACTGGGAGCTCCTAGACCTGACAAAAAGAGGTGTGATGTTTTTAGAAGGTGCAACTAGAGCACAGTCCTGCCCTTTGGCCACCCAAGAAGGATGAAGGCAAACCCAGGGCACACTGCTAGGACCAGGTTTTATTCCCAAGCTTGTACAAACCTCTTTTTCTAGCATGAACCCTTTTGCTTAAAGACACAGAACTTGTAGTCTGTGCATGGGGCTCAGGCAGCACACAGAAACTACCTGTGCCTACCTGTAAGACCACCTCAATGCTATCAGGTCAGAGGGGGTGGTCTCTGTTGGCCAGCAAAGCTCTCTTCACTGCTTCCCACATGCACGTGCCTGGGGAATGGGGCAGAGGAGCAGATGGCATGTCTGCAATACCAAGACCTCCCTCCTGCGGCAGAAGGGAGTCAAGATGACTACTGCCTGGAACGAAAATGGGAGTGAGGACCCTCAGGGGTGTCTGCAGAGCAGTGTGCCTGGCATGGGGCCAGTGCACTCAGCAGCCTGTGGGTACAGTGGAGTTGCCAGCTGCGGAGCTGATGATCCCCACATCTCTGCCAAGCAGCCATCTGGGCTTGCTGGGCATCTTGCTGCCTGATTTCATCAGCTCCTGAGGTGTCCCAACAGATAGATTTACCTTTAGCACATGGATGAGGAAACATCTATAATGTTTGCAGCCTTTATGGAGGGATATCTCCCAAGGAAGTCTCTTGGCAAGGATGGGTCTAGTTAATGAGGAAGCTACTGGATATAGAGGCTGAGAAGAGATCCTGGCAGTGATTTACTTTTCCTTTGCTTTTGCCTTTGTGGCGTAGTCTGTCACAGCCACAATTGTACATGCTGTGATGACAGAGACATTTGAGGAGATGTGCAGTGAGTCCCAGGGGACTGGTGCTCATTTCTGTGCACTGTAAATTCTGCAGGGCTCCTCAGGGCTAAGACACTGTGCTGTCCTGTTTTGGTCCTTATTGCCCTTAAAGGCCAGATCACCACCTAGGCTGTCCTTCTGTGGGTTGTGTGCCTCAGGCTCACCTCATATGGATGTCCTTGAAGCCTGACAAACTCAGAGGTGTTCCCAGTGGCACTACCAATGTGGGAGAGGTCTGTCTAAATTAGTGTACCCCTGGGATAGGCTGTACCTCATTTCTTTTGGCCAGTAGAGAATGTGCAGCTGGCTGTGAGCGTATCTGCCCAGCTGTATAGACATCACCTCAGTGTTTAAATTTGCATCTAATCTGAGCTGGCTTTGGTGAATAAGTGTGGCTCTAGCCAAGGGCTCCATGACAACTGTTCACCAGCAGCTGTGGTGCAGGGGCTGATCTGTGTCCTATGTCCTTTTGCTTCCTGATCTTTGAGGTGGGCAGTCCCCACAGCACTGGGAAGTGTGGAGTGCCTGTTTGGACTTGTGCCTTGCCAGTACCCTCTGTGCAAGGCCCCCATGGCTTCTTTTATTTGTCAACATAAAAAGGTGTTTGCAGCAGTCAGCAGTTAGGTATTTTTGTGTTTTAAAGCATATGTCTGTTCTCTAGGGTGAGAAGTCTGTGTTTAGATGTGTTGTTATACCTTTTTGCCTATGGGCTGCAGGTGTTTAACTCATTCGTGTTCACCTTCTGTGTGGGCAGCAGATCCGTGTGCAAAAGGGCAAAAGCAGCCTCTGAGACACTGGGGAATGACCTGGGAGGAGTCAATAAGATTTGGTTTGGGATTGGTTTGATTTGGGATTCAGAATAGCAGGCCCCCAATGCTTTGCCTATGGAGCCTTTTTCCTCTTCCCTCCTTGGTCGCCCATGCAAAGTTGTTGGGCAGAATGTGCAGACTTGTGCCTGTCCTTCCTCATACAGCCCTGTTGCTGGGAAGTCTGACTCCAAGAGCTGTCTTTGTCTTCCTGAAAAGTGTGCATGAACACATGTTTTCCAAACATGGTAGTCAAAGGGTGGACAGGCCCCAGTGCAATGAGGCTTCTGTTGTCTTTGTCACCAAGAGATGGGAAGCACAGGAGGAAGTAATTGCTATGTCTGAAGACGGTTTTGGTAAGCAGCAGCCCACAACACCTGCCTAATGGCAAAATGACCAAGGGAACAAGGAGAAAGGGGCAGCTAAGGAAAATTGATGGGGAAAGAAGAGACATTTGGCAAGGAAATTGAACTAGGATATTCCTGGGATATTCTTGCTGAGATGAGGTGTGACAAAAAATGGGACTGCTTGAAGCAGTCAATGAAGATCTAAAGGAAGGAAATGGCATGGAAATGACTTGAAGGTTTGAAAATGTAGTTAAAATCTAGTACTGAAGCAGAGGCCTTCACAGGACTGAAGGAGCTTTGGATTTTGGAGGTTCCCCAGAAAGAACAGGTAAAATACTTCCAGGCACAGTAAAACTTTTTTTTGGGAAAGAGCAGTTGGATAGATGGGAAGTGCAGTTGCGACACCTCTGGCCTACCAAGATGAACTGATGAGGTGATCAGTATCCTGACTGCCGTGGACAGGAAGCTTTTTTAGCAAAATACAATCAAGTTGGCTCTGGCCAACTTGGAGCTTGTCAGCTGATGTGAACAGAGAGTGAAAGAGCTGTATTTCAGTTTTACACGGAAAGAGCCAAAGACGAAAGAAGAAACCCTCTCTATGAACATGTAATTCAGCCAGCTAAAGGACTTGGGTAAAGCCATGAAACTTATATAAATTTTCTACACTATTTATAACATTCCATCCTGCAGAGAGAAGAATTCTTATAGTTACAGCTCATAATTCCTTAACAGTTTTTTTTTTTTTTAGCTATAGTGCCAGAGCTCAAATAAATGTGTAGGCGGATGGAGATTTTTTTGAGCAGTGAATGTGACTCTTAGAAGGAGCCTACAGATCATGACTTGTTAGAAGTGACCTCAGCTCTCCAAAGAGAGGCAGAAATTTCCAGAACCAAAACAGGTTTTTGAGCTTACCACCCCGGGAGAGGCTGCCAGGGGAATCTCCCAGGTGGCAGAGAAAAGTCTCAGGGGCTCAAGGTGACTCCTTGTTCAGTTTGATTTTACAAAAGTCAGCAAGAAGTTTTTTGTACTTTCTGAAACAACACCTCCTTTATGCAGGAAATTAACAAATTTGGAGTCTTCATTCCAGTTAGGAAGGAAAACTTACAAGACTTTTTGAATTTCTGACAAACTGGAAATCTCATTCCTCATGCTACAAGCCTCCTCAAAGTATGAACCGAACTCCTGTCTTTAAAGTTAGTGGCTGCAATAGAACAGAGATTTTTCCTATTTGGTGTTCCAGCCATGGATGATTTTACTTTGTGTGCCAGAGTTACTATTGCAGTCTGTTTTCAGCAATGAGCATCACGGTTGTTCTTTATTCACCTGTCACCACTGAGATAATCTTATGAACTGCTGCTCCTCCACAGGTATAGTCACATTTGCATGGAAAATTTTTAAAAACATTTTTTCAGAAATTATAGAAAAGGAATATAATAATGAGTGATAGCTCTGGTAGTTCTGGGATGAAGTCCCTACATGTGGTTTTCAACACTTGAGAGAACTGATGAATGAAGGAGACATCCAACATCTTCCAAATGTTGTCTGTTATCGACTAGACCCTTTCACTCCAATTTTTCTAGCAGTGAGCAGCTTTGTAAGGATGGGGATTTAGATCCAGCAAGCAGCTGAGCACCTTGGGGACTAACTTACACAGTCATGAACTAGAGAGATCTAATTAACTTAACAATGGAGCTATAAAAGGCAGCTGTCAGCAAGGGTACAAGGGAAATTGTATTTTGGAGAAGGTTGTTAAGTGTGTTTGTCTGGAGGAAAAGAGTGTTCTGGACTGAGAAACTGTGAGATGAGGTATGCAAGAGAGCATGAGTAACATCAGAAGAGGATTGCGTTATTAGTAATAAATATGGTGCCTAAAACCATTTCTAAGAGAGAAAAGGAGTGATTGGCCTGAAGTGGAAAGTAGCTGAGTGCCCTGGGAGGTGGGAACTTGGTGGCATCATTCAGTAGGGCAAAATGGCACTCCCAGATCTTGTCATGGATGTAAGTATCTGAGGACTTTGTGAGCTCAGCTATTATTTTCCTGTACTGTGGAAAGTGCTTGCAGAAAGGCTAAAGAGATTAATTACAAAGGTTGTTGCTGGTAAGTATAGCATTAAGAGGTGTTAGCTCTGACCTGTTCATCTCTCCAGTGCTTATAGTGGTGAAAACAATCAAGAGGCAAAGATGCATAGTCACCCTGTCTTTTCCAGTACAGTGGTATGAAAGAATTGATACTGGCTTTCTCCATTGTGCTGCAACTAAAATAGCTCTTTAAAGGGGAAAAAAGGTGAACAGTCACTGCATTCATTAATTAGGAGTTGTTAATTGTTAAATAGTAATCACTGTGTTTGTTAATTAAAGTGGAGCAAAGTTGATGTGATCTACTTTTGCTCATTGACTCAGCATAGGACTAAAACAAAGCACCAAGAGAATCCAAGTATTGTGCTTGCCTTGGCATCCAGTAGGTCCTTACACTGGCAGTTGAGCTTGCTGTTGAAATGTGAGACCCGAAGGTGAACAGCTGCACTTGGGATGAAAATGAAGAGGAACTCAGAAACATTATGTAATACAGAGGATCACTTACCTCCAGGAACTGTAGTTGATCACAAAGCTAAGAACAGCGTGATAAGAACATCTGCTGAATAGTATGAATAAAGCAGGTATATGAACGTTTAATAATGCCTGTGCAGAAACTGATCAGAAATTGATTTACAGATAGAGAACTGAATATATTTTTACCATTTCTAACAATGTCAGTGAGCCCTCCTGCTAGCCCATGACACCATTCCCAAGCCAACAGCCTAGATGGGGTTTTTCTACTTTTTTAAACTTCCTGAGCTCTGGGACCTTTTCCTTGCTTCCTGTTGCATTCTTGTCTACTACCCCTCTGTTTTCTGCATCCTCTCATTATTTCTTTTTTCTTCCTGTGCTCCTATTGAAATCCTATTAATATTTGCATAAGTGACCTTGAAATTAAATTAGTATGGTAGTTTCTCCTATTTTTAGTACTCAGTGATGGACATGAGTACTGAAAAATAGCTTCTGAATTATGTTAAATTTTACTTTTGTACAGTACTAGTGGTTGCAGATGCAGAGTTGCAACAGGCTTTTACATTAGTCTTTAGCTGCCTGGTGAAAGTTACCCATACCTGGAAATTACTGCCCTGGATCTTCTTGTTTAGCTTTTTTCTTGGATAGTTTCCTATTTGGGGTTTCTGTGCAGCTGGTACCCTTTCAATGCCTAATAGAAGAGATGGAGAGAAGAAGATATGTTCCCTGCTCTACCAAAATCCCTAAAACCTCGGTTAAAAACAAGGTGAAAAGACATGCGCAAGCCAAGAAGTGTTAGAAACTGGAGGAATTGCTGTCACTGCCTATGCAGATCCTTGCTTGGACTAATCCTTCAACACCAGACAGATCTGTTGGTAGATAGCAACACCTTTCCTATGCTTAGCCATACGTTTTGGTTCCCTTTCTGGGCTGCAAGTGCACATTGCTGGCTCATGTGGAGCTTCTTGTCCATAACACTCCAAGTCTTTCTTCTCAGGGGTGATCTCAATCCATTCTCCACCTAGCCTCCACTTGTGTTTACCCTGACTCAGGTGCAGGACTTTTACTTGGTGTTGTTCAACTTCATGAGGGTTGCACAGGCCCATCTCCCAAGTGTGTGAAGGTCCCTCTGGATGGCATCCCTTCCTTCCAGCACGATGACCACATCACACAGCTTGGTGTCATCAGCAAACCTGTGAGAGTGCATTGGATCCCACTGTCCATGTTGCCAACAAAGATGAGACTTCTCTGTCTCTCTGTGTTCTCAAACAAGGCAAAGGGCCTGAGAGTACCTTGTTTGCATAGGATTTGCAAGCTCTGAGACCATGAACTGGATAGTCTGACTTGCTTAGGGGACCTGGGAGTACTTCTGCACCATATGCAGTGTCTGTTACAAGTCAAAGTGGAAACATGGAGCCAGCTGACAAAATCTGACACAGGATCTTTGATCCTCTTGACGGGGTCCTGGAAGCTTACGTGTGCTGTGCATAGCTGTCTGGCTCAGGCCCTTGCCAAACCTTAGCCCTTAAAGAAAATTTTAAATGAGGGAAAAGTAACTGGTTATTTTTATGAAAATGAGCGTGCATACCTAATTTTTTATTAATCACAAAAGAGCAGAATTTTCCAAGATCCCATTGAAACTTCTGTTGTAATAAGAATTATTATTCTCTTTTCCTTTCCTATTTTTGGCAGAGATCATATAGATTTCCATAGCATCTGGCATGCAGTTTTCAGTGAAATAAGAACTATAAAGGACCTTATTTCCCTTAGGAACTCACATACTAATTAAACCTGTACTGCAACAGCTGGTCTGAGCCAGATGAAATCAAAGCTTTAGGCCTATACACCTTAACTTTGATGGCCTTCAATTCTCAGGGAATGGATCAATTTTAAGGCTTCAGAAGCCAGCTGTGGCTCCTTGGAAGTTACAAAAGGTGAGGAAAAAATATTATTTATCCCTGCCGAACAAACCATAAACTGGCTTGGAGTTTGCCAGCTGTCATCCATTTTTTGAAGCTGTCTTCAAAGCACTGGTGCATCTACCTCTCTCCTCTCTCCTTTTCAAGAGCTGTGTGTTTATCCTTCTTGATATATTGACTATTGTCAATAAAAATACTATGTTGTGATCATCACATTCTTTAGGATGTATTGCTCCTTTAGACTCTTATTCTTCTTAGCATTGGAGACAACTGGCAGCAGAAATATTTCTAGATGCTGCTAGAAATAATGTCTTGACATAATGGTTTGTCTAGTAGCACTTAGCATCCTTTTTTAAGTAGGCTCATAATTTCTCACAAGCCTAAGGCTTCGAGTTTTGAGCTGTAAGTCTAGTGGATAAAGTATACATTACTCTTTGGAGAAATAAAGCCTCTGTAAGTTAAGTTTGGTTGGTAACTATTCTGCAGTCACCTCTAACCACATCTGGACACCACTGGATCCTGAATAGCAGATGTACCCATTACATTGTGCCACAGCCATAATCCAGTACTGGTGCAGAGTGACTAGCTAAACGGAGATCCAGATTCATCTCATTAGGGTGACAAGCAAAACTTAATCTTGTGTTTTGTGTCTTTAATTTTAGCAGACACTGGCAGAAAGAAGGAGCAGTCTTAATCTCTCAGGGTCTTGAAAGGCTGTCTCCCTGTCTGTACAGCCAATGACATTCAGATGGGATGTCAAACTGCATGCAGATCCTATGGAGATTTTGTGACTAATGAAGTTAATAAGCATGACATGCAAATTTAATCTGAAACAGCCTTCTCAACTACTTGTTACTGCTTGATAGTACTGACGTGGTTATATTCTATGAAACAGTTGATTTTCTGACAGCGTGGCTTTTGTTATTTCTTCATGAGTTAGATTCTGAGATTATTTTCAGCTTTGCAAAAGACAAGGTAATATTACTTAAGCTGCAAGAGTCTGTAAGTGAGCTCTGGTTCCCTGGGGACTGGTTCTCTTCAAGCTGTCTGCCTAGATTTGTCTCCCTTAGAAAAGGGAGATTTCTGCCTAGTCTATTTCCATTCCCTCCTGCCCTGTGGCTTCTGTCTAGGGCATGGCTCTGATATCTGTGAAGAGCTGCTGGTTCTCATCAAAAGAGCCAGCCTTTGTAAACAAATAAGTGGCAGTTTCATTTTGAGTATTTGGAGTGATTAACTGAAATATGACTAACTTAATAGAGATGGTATTTCTGATTCAGAGTTCTCTTGGAGGCTCCTGAAAACATTTTGTACAAATCTCATCAGAAGCTGGAATTACAGAT
>VWZG01013260.1:122757-144125 GCA_013396735.1 Grallaria varia | reverse complement strand
CTTGGCTGAAATGCCATCAGGTTCTTTAATTCAAATGTGTTATTTAGCAACCCTCAGATAAGTGACTTAAAACTATACAAGAACACTTTTGATGCTATATCCAGTGCAACATGCTGGATTCTACATTGCAAAACTGCAGAGGTATGCTTAGTGTTGTTCTTTTTTGAGGCTACAGGGGAGAGAGGACTTGATAAAGATGCAGGAAAGAGGAGAGAAGGGTTTGAAACATAGCTAGTGTGAGAGACTGTTTTGGAGATACTCAACTGGTCTATACACGGAGCCTGCTTTAATGCTGCTCTGTAACTACTGTGCTGCTTCTGCTTCCTAAGGGTCATACTTTGAGATGACAGGAAATGTCTCATGGGACTTCGCTGGNAGATTCATCTCATTAGGGTGACAACAATCAAATACTTTGGATGAGTTGCTTAGGGCAGGATTGACAAAGCAAAATGTGTTGCTTTGTTGAGTTGAAAAAGCCTAAACACGTCTCTGTCAGGATACCACAAAGTCTTGCTCCTGTTCATACAATGTGCAGATAGGGAAGATTCACATTGTGTTTTCTGCTCTTGCAGGCAACTTTGGAAAGCCTTAAGAGTAGTGGTGTTTGGAACATATTCTCTGTGTATTTTCTGAATATCTTCCTTTTTAAAAGGACAAAGTAGGGCAGAAGTGTTAAGTTGTCATAGCATGGAACAATTAATAATGAAGCTGTATTTTTATTTGATATTAGAAGGTAACACGAAGAAAAACTATAGAAAGAACTAAGAAATAAGAATAGTTTACTCTGTGTGTAGCAAAATACATTGAAATGTGGTCCCATTTAGGGAGAGCTGCAGAAGTCTGACTTCAGCACACATTGTGTATAAACCATGCTGGAAACAGACCCTGGTCATGTAATTTATTGTCTGTATGAAAGTGCATCACATCACTGTGTTTTTGAATTGTTTTTAAGAAATGGTTAGAGATTTGAAAACTAACTCCTCCATCTGTCCTGCTCCTTATTTGCATGAAGCTCCAAGTTCTTTCACTTCTGTGAACTATATTCCTATATGGAAAATTGCAATAATGAATACCTCTGCCTTCTGCACTGTGCATATGTTTTGATGTATAGAAAATCATGGCATTCCTGAAGCCTGAGCTAATGAGACCAAAAGTCCACAATATTCAATATTTCATCCCTGAATCTAACCAGTACAAATGATTTACTGGAAGCTGTTTGAAGTGCTGATGTTCATTATTAAGTCCCATTTTGGATTTTAGATTTAGCTTAGTTCTTGAAATGAAGAATTTAATAATGTAAAATATTTAATGGCTCTAACTAAATAACTAAAGGAAGTTCTGGCTATTCTTATAAATATCCAGCTTTTTGAATCTTGCTAATTCCTTAGCCACAAATTCTGAAGCTGAATTATGCAACATATGAACCAGGTTNGCAAGCAAAACTTAATCTTGTGTTTTGTGTCTTTAATTTTAGCAGACACTGGCAGAAAGAAGGAGCAGTCTTAATCTCTCAGGGTCTTGAAAGGCTGTCTCCCTGTCTGTACAGCCAATGACATTCAGATGGGATGTCAAACTGCATGCAGATCCTATGGAGATTTTGTGACTAATGAAGTTAATAAGCATGACATGCAAATTTAATCTGAAACAGCCTTCTCAACTACTTGTTACTGCTTGATAGTACTGACGTGGTTATATTCTATGAAACAGTTGATTTTCTGACAGCGTGGCTTTTGTTATTTCTTCATGAGTTAGATTCTGAGATTATTTTCAGCTTTGCAAAAGACAAGGTAATATTACTTAAGCTGCAAGAGTCTGTAAGTGAGCTCTGGTTCCCTGGGGACTGGTTCTCTTCAAGCTGTCTGCCTAGATTTGTCTCCCTTAGAAAAGGGAGATTTCTGCCTAGTCTATTTCCATTCCCTCCTGCCCTGTGGCTTCTGTCTAGGGCATGGCTCTGATATCTGTGAAGAGCTGCTGGTTCTCATCAAAAGAGCCAGCCTTTGTAAACAAATAAGTGGCAGTTTCATTTTGAGTATTTGGAGTGATTAACTGAAATATGACTAACTTAATAGAGATGGTATTTCTGATTCAGAGTTCTCTTGGAGGCTCCTGAAAACATTTTGTACAAATCTCATCAGAAGCTGGAATTACAGATCTTGGTTACTTTCCTGGGGCAAAGCAGAATCATAATATTCGTTTGCTTAGTCACAGGAGTCAAAACAAAGCGCTCAAAACAGGGTATGGTAAGAAGAAAACAAAGTTATTAGCTTGTCAAAGTTATTAACTTGATCAGTCGCTGCAAAGAGGAGAAATGAAACTGTTGAAGCACAGAAAAGCTATGCAATGTTATGAAACAGATGTAGAGGAACTGATTAAATACACATATCCTTTGTACTTGGAAGTTATTTCTGGAAGTTTCCAACCCTAGTTGTGGCATATGGCAGCTTAAACATCATGCATCTGAGATCTAAATATAGTGAGCCAGAGTCTCATGCTCATGACAAAGGACCTGCTGAGCATTAAGATACTCCTTTATGCCTGTTCCTTCTACCAGTACCTTGTGAATGACTTATTAATTATATTTAATAATCGATTACGTGGTTGTTTGAAAGCCTGTTTATATTGATGACTACAGCTGCCCTCATATCTAGCCAACTTGCAAACATATCTGGGTTTCAGATGCAGCTTGTTAAGTTTAAACATGTGCTTGCCCTGCACAAGGAATCACTAACACTCTTGTCTGTGAAACGGCATCATTGGTCAAGGACCATACACTTTCCTTCTGTAGGAGGAAAAGCTCCCTGGAGCGAGCTGACTGTTTTCCATCATACTCCACGCTGCTATTAAAATGCAGAAGCACAGCTCCTACTGGGAGCCCCACTGGTTCAAGTGCACTTTTATGACAAACCTCAAATGTGGGGCACTCCAGGAGCAGTAGGTTGTCAGACTACAAAATGATTTTGGCTATCTAGGGTCTTCTAAGACATAACTGTTGCCCCTAAGTAAGGGTAGGACGGGGAGAAGCTATTCAGCTCTGAGTTTCATGACCTACCAGTAATAACATTGAGGGACCATTGCTGAAGCAGATCATAGGCTTCTTCCCACTAGAATGGTGAAAAATAAGGTACCGTAATACAAAGTGTAGAGAAGGAGTTTTATTTAAGATTTTTCTCTGGAGTAACCTATTTGTGGCTATACAGAAAGCAAGTGGGTTTGCATGGTATCTCAGTGTGTAAGGGATGGATGACCAATGGTCCCATGGCTTGGGGTTATGTACAGCCACACAGCTGAGGTGCTACCAGCTTAATTGCCTCTAAGACAAGATGTTGAGAGGGAGCCAAGAGAGGCAGACTCACAGTGCCTGTGGGGAAGTTAGCTGAATGGATATAAGGAACACCATGGGGTACAGTAAAGGGTTGGAGTGGTCTAGAGACCTCCTGTGGTTCTTTCCAGCTAGAGTTACCCTGTGATCATATAGGCAACCTGTGTTTTATGTTAACATTAGTAACACCTTTGAGTCAATGGCATCTGGTTATTTTGCCAGATCTTTGAATGATGGATCTAAATCCTTCAGATGTGGTCCACAGCCATGCTTGGCTTGATGGCAGTGCTATCTAAGATGACAAATATGGCCCAGCCAGCCCCTAAGAAGAAATCAGTGCTCTTACAGTTAAAAAGGCATGAGAATATTCTTACAGACTATCTTTATATGTAAAATATGCTTCAGCTGGAGACAAGTAACTACAGCGAATGGAGAACAGCTAGAATATAGTCTTGGCAGAAAGGATTGTGTTTTTTCCTTTTGATGTGGAAAGCTCTATTTGATGAAAGAAATTAATTCTGTTTAAATGGTTTATATGCGCAAGAAAAATCAAATAAGACCTTGACTCAGAGAAGAAAAAGATTCAGTTTTCTGAAAGGCAAAAGCTGCTGTTAAATTAGCTGCAATGATGGCAATCATGTTGTTTGTCATGAGTTATAATACATTCAAGAACCAGTGATAATTCTGTCTCTGGCCATTTTATCAGTTTGATGAAGGTACTTGGAGACTGTATGCAATCTCTCTGCCCAAATGGTCTGTAGCAAAATGTTGGGAAACAAGACATGTAATAGCAACTGATGTCCTGGTGGCAACTCACTTAGCTTTTGAATAGACCTGGCTTTTTTAACTTAGGAAGTAACATAGCATAGAAAAAAGCAGCTTTTGAGAGTATGACTTTTTTTTTTTTTTTTGCATGTCTTGGGGGGGCTTGTTTTGATCACAGTTCAATGTTAATAACCTAAATTCATATGCTTCACCTGAAAGTATTACTTTCTGTGCTGTCTATGCTGACTTGAATTTAAGTCTTCTTATTTTTCTTCTTCTTGCTTGTAATTTAAACCAAAGAAGCCTCAGTAACCTAGCACATCTGCCAGGACTCTGTCACTTGCTTGCCAGTCACACTGTCTTTCAGGCTGTTATCAAATATACTGTGGATGCCTTCCTAAGTTTTATAAACATGTTTTTTTTCTTAATTGTGGTAATATAATACTATGGACATACAAAATCTTATTCACTGTATTTCCTTGAGAGAGGCAAGAATTTGCCTGCAGAGCAATTGCCTGTGTCTCACATCTGAGGTCTCCTCCACGTGATTTTCTTCTGTGTATCCCAAATTTGTCTTTATGACTTGTTTTTTCTTCACTTGAAGAATTCATTTAAAAAGAAAACAGTGGATGTGAACACACACATGCTCCCAGCCTCCAGCCAGACTATGTATTTCAAATGCTTTCCTTAAGTTACCCGATACCTTGTGTGTTTGGGATGTGGCTGTGAAGAAATTCCTGAAATTTATCAGACCATTGCTCTTGTTCTAGGCATGGTAGATTCCCCTAAATATTTCTCCGTCTCCTGCACATTCTCTATCAAATGCTACTCTACTATTAAATAGTTTGTCTGTTTGTCTTCAGAAATAGCAACAGGACCTGTCAACATATCCTTGTTTACAGTTCCTGATGCTTCAGCAGGCCGAGTTCACTTTTGGAACATTCCTGAGTGTTTCCACCACCATGCTTACAGACTGGCTACTGTGGTCACCATTGTCCATGGTAGTCAATACTGTGTTTTTAAATACCCAGTGCTGTTGTGACATAGTAATTTTTTCATCATCATGGGAAAGACAGTTGTTGAACATTTTTCCCCTCCCCATATGTCTGGGGACAGGAATCTGATCTTTTTACCTCTCTTTCTGCATCTTTGATTTATTTCTTCTCTGCTATCCTGACTTTCTAACTTCACTTACCTGCAGGAAGCTGTTCTCCTCTACCATACTGCTGAAGATTCAAGGATTAAAAGTAAAGGCAACATGAGGCATTCAGATTATATACCTTCCTCTCCATCTATTTTCTCCAGGCCTTCCTTCATACTCACATGTAGTCCGGGATCTCTAGATGGTCAGAATCTTAGAAAAGTGATATGGAGGTCCAAAGGAGTCCAAGACTTTGGCAGGCACAACTAAGTTTGCCCTGGAATTGCTCATTCAAATTTCAGGCGCTGCCTGCCTCTGCCTAACAGAGGCACTTGAAGTGATCTAAGAGACTGATTGAAGGCAATGCTTAACCCAGGGAAATACTCAAGTACAACTGGGCTGCTGTTGCTCCCTCAAAAGCCCTTAGACAGAGAGGGAGATGCTTCCCTGCAGGGCAGCTAATGCTGGGATTGGAGAGAGTCAGTCCCATTCCTGCCTCTTGTAAGGGTAGAAGAGCAGACCTTTGGGGGTCCTTCAGGTTGGATCCTTCAGGTCAAGGACAGGAGACAATAGTTTTGTAGTTTGAATATATTCGTTCCTTAAGGAATAACAAATGACGCTTGACCTTATTGAATTTGCAGTTCCTACTGTAAAGCAGTTATTCAAAACAGTGCTGGAGAACTGTGAGCCTGGGGTGAACTATGGACCAATAAACTGGGCGGAGTAATATGAGAATACTGAAGGAAAGGACCAGTTTGTCATACGTATGGACTTTTGCTTCACCCCTCTCTCGGCTCATCTCTCCCCCTGCCTGCGGATTACTCAGTGCCAATGAGGCTGAAATGACAATAAAAAGAATACTGTTTATTTCATAACTTGCTTAGAGCAATAAATGAGGAAATGGAGGGAATCTGATCTGCTTGGCTTCAGTCCTTAACATTTGCACTACTTCATGAGCTTTAGTTGTTAGGGCTGGAGGTGGGGAATAGACATCAGACTGCCCCCTCCTCTTAGCTGGTGGGGAAGCCATCACATAGACACGTCATGTCTCCCAGCGCAGATCTGCAGAGATGCCTGCCTCCCACTCCCCTGGCAGCATGTGGATTTGAGACACCTCCTGAGGATGCCCTGGCTCTTCTGAGGAAGAGATCTAGTTCTCAGTTTACAGTGTGGGGAACTGTAAAATACGGCACCTGTCTGTTCTGGTGGGAGCCAGTCCATGTGATGGTGAGGCTACTGCTTGTCTCTAGAGTACTGGTCCACTGGTCAGAGCAGGTTTCCCCTTTTGGCTCACCCTGAAGTGAATTAGATCTGTCTGTCTCCCATCCTATCTGGGTGCCCTGATCTCCAGAACACGGTGAAGTGCTGCTTACGTGTCTGACTGCCTTGGACTGGTTTGCATGGAGTTTCAGGTAGAAGACAAGTGTCTCCTAGTGAGACAGCTAATGGCTTTAGTCACCTTCATGACTGTGCAGTGATTTTTAGAGACCAGGCTGTCATTTAGGATGTCAACATAAGTAACTAAAACCTATCCTGTCATAATCGTTATTCAGTTGTTGTGAATTGTTCCTCATAAGCTTGAATTGGTGGGTACTGTTGTTATGTTTGGTAGCAATTCACCTAGCATTTAATTTTGTCAGCAAATTTGAGCTTACCGTAGTTGTTAAGTTGTTACTCCTTCCTTTGGATTCATGAATTTGATTTACAGGCACCCTCAACAGCTTCACTGCACAGACAAGGAATTAATCCTGTACTTAGACAAAGAGAAAGTATTAACTGACTGCTTTTGGTCTTCAAGTTCTGACCAAATGTCATGTATAAGAACTGAGCTGTATCCTGAGTAATTAATCTTAATTTGAAACTTTACCAGCTTCATCATTAGCAGAGAAAGTTAAATACCAATTCTTAAAGCTGTTCTTGGCAGTGAAAAGTGTGGTCATGCTGCGAGACAGCTATATCAAATGATAAACTACATAACTCTCCCTCCTCCCTTAGCCCTCCTGGGACTAGACCATTTATGATAACTACCTAATTCGACCAAAGGGGATCTAGTTGTCAGTGTACAATCCTGGTCAAGACCAAAAATCAAAGCATTTATATGAGTTGTCCCAGTTACAATTACTGATTGAATTGCTAAGACAGATGCTCAGCAGTTTGCTAAGTAAGATACAACCTTAGTGTAGAATGTGAATTTTCCATTTTTATCAGATTTCTAATCACTTCCATGTCTTCCTCTGAATTTTCTGCACAAATTTGCTCTTTGTCCAGTAGGAGCTCTTGGCTGGGTTTCTGCCAGAGCCTGTGACAATCTGCAGAACCGAAATATTAAGGCACTGCTTCCAATGTAAGTTGTAAGTTGTGGTAACTTATTTCTGGCTTAACTAGCAGGATCTGTGGTGCCAAGCTTGATTTTTAATGATGTGAACAATCCAGACCTTGGGCTGAGCTCTAGGTAATTTGAAGCAAATTAATTGATTATTAAAATAAACTTCTTCAAATGGAAGAAGACTGTGCAAGAAAAACAAACTCAGAGGCTGTACTCTTTTCCAATTGCCACCAGATGACAGTGTTCCATCAGCTTGTAAATCCATGACTTCAGTCTTCGCTGCCACTGAGCGACTGTGCTGATAGATTGTATTCCTTACTTTGCTGTCAATCATTTGTTATCACACATCTTTGTTAAGTTTCTATTCAAATTTCCACTACAAGCCCCTTCTATCAGACCTTCGTTTGTTTTAAAAGAATTATCAACCTAAGGCTACCCTAAAAGCAAGCACAACTGATTGCCTTTAAGTTCTGCAGGTCTGAAAAAGGAATACTCTTTCTGCCCAGACAAAAATTAACTCAGATTCTAAAGGCTAGGACTTCATGGTAATCTGAATGTATCCCACATAAAATGTTTCTAAAGATTAGAGTCTTAACGCTGCATTTCTAAGCCTGAGATCTATAACCTAGATTAGTTCACTTAATATAGATGATTTCCTGTTGTTATTTCATCCAGAGATTCAACGTACCAACTGCTCAAGCACAGCATTACCAGTACTGTTAGTATCAGTCCTGACAGCAGGCTGTATTGAAGATAACTGTCACAGGAAGACATAATCATGACTCTAGAGGTTGCTTAAAGTTATTGAGAAATCTAGCAGGAGTCACCCAGATAAAACAGGGATGCAAGTGCTGGTTTTGCCGTACAGAAGGAGAGATTTCAGCCTTCTTAATTGTGTTTGCACAAATATTTATACATACACTAGTGTTACTTGAAATCATCAGTTTACAAACAGGATATTTGTAGCAATTTGGGGAACAGTGCAAATGCTGTTGGTTTTGTCTTGATGCGGGAGCATGGATTAGACTAGAATTATTGTCTGTCATTCATAGGATTGTGGTCAATGAAGTATTAAAGGGGGTACATGAAAGCAGTGGCATGAATTGAGTGCTTAAGTCATAATCAGCCATTACAGAGATGGAGATTTGGGAGTGCTACTAAAGTATTTCTATTAATTACATTTGTAGTCTTATTTGTAGGAGTGAAAACATGACTGCAAAATATCTCATTAGTCTTAACTATGCAACTATCTTTCTGTCAAGTGTTAAGAAATAACATATGTCAATCAATGTGATAAAATCAATTAATAATTTCATTTCTGTTCTCCCTCAATTCAAAAGGTCAGTCAATTCTCTTAAAAAGTAGATCAATGTCTTAGATGACCTCTAGAATTTTCTTTCATCTTTATTTTTGCTACTGTGACAATTGAATAATCAGCATGCAAGTATGAAGTAAAACATTAACTGCAAGAATTAGTGGGAAGCCAAGATGCTAGAAATTAAAGTTAACCATACACATATGAATATTTCTACTAACCTGATGATGGAACATCATTGCTATTATTTTTGCTGTCAATAGAGTGTACGTGATCTTATTTTTCTGACCACCAGTCTAAAATAGCCTGTTCAAAACCTACAGTAAGCCCATTATGAAACAGCTAAACATCCCGAGTCATAAATTGTAGCACTGTTAAGTGCTGCTTGCCTTTCCTTTCTAAGTGGGTAGATTACTGGGTTTAATATTTTTATGTTCTTTCCATACTGGCCTTTCAGCTGATGTCTACTGAAATTTAGAGAGACAGGCTTGTGTGGTGGGTTCANAGCTTGATATGTCTGAGTAACTATAGAATGAAATACTCAATTCCCTTGGCATCTTTCTTCCTTCTTAGGGACCTGATTTACAGAAGGTTCCTGTTTCAGCTAAAAAGGCAATGGATATTTTTGTATCTCTTTCAGAGAACCACATAGCTTAAAGTCAATCATCACTGATCCAAAAAAGGATAACATAAAGACTATGTATAAAGCATATCTTTATCAACAGAGCCCTTCACCCCTTAGAGTACAAACCATCTAACGATGCCTGTAATATCGATTCACAGTGTCAAGGAAAAGTGAAAAGTGGTTGGAATAGCACTCAGGCATACATTTACTTATAATCCTATCTTTAACAGCCACCTAAACTAAAAATAATTCAGTCCAGTAAATGACTCATGAACAATAGAGGAAATGGATGATTTTGCCACAGTGAAAGTAAGCTCTCTAGTGAGGGCATTTCTACTTTTCTCCAAGCATCTTTTCCGCTTTATTTTACCTACAGCAAATTCTCCAATGACACACTTACAGATGGTTGAAGGTCTCCAGGGATAAACCAGCCTGAAGCACTAAAGAGAATAGAAGCACTAAAGAGAACTCTTTGAGAATAGATGGCTAAAAAAATATCTGAAGGTCTGGGAGGAACACTTTGTTTCAGCTGGCCAGAGCTGTCTAGCTAGAGAGTTCTGCTTTCTGTGTGCATGGTAACAATGGACACGGTCTCTTGGTTTTTAACCACTGCAAAAAAGACTTAGCAGCCATACCAACAGCATTCGAAGCCTTCCTTTCCAGACTTTCTCTCTCATAGGCTTTCATATGCTGTTGTAAGAAGCTGTCACTATGCAATGGTTACAATTAATTGTTTGGCTATTTTAGTTCCCTGCACCTGCCATGACTTTCTGTGTCCTACATTTTTTTCTAACCTAATCCTGTTGCCTTTTTTACCTTCTTTAAGTCCCTTTTGCCCTCAAGAACATGACATCAAGTTGGTCCTTGTTACAAACAGCTTTAATTTGGTGCAAGGAAAGACTGATCCACAGCATCTGTATCTGTCTCCACAAACTTCACTAACAAAACTTGAGGAATGATTTTAGACCTAAACCATCTAATTTTGAACAATAAAGGTGAAAAACATCCTGATTCTTGTGTGAAGAAGGGAAACAAAACGCAGATTTCTTATGTCATGACTAATCAGTTGTTCCTACTTGGCCTCCTGCCTTTCTCTGCTTTGAGCCACCACCACCATGTGCTGAGAGGGAAAGGCTGGGCAGCTGTCTCGCACTCACCCACAAAACTTACCAGCTTGATGAGAGCTGACCTCAGGCAGCAGGAGAGCTTATAGTTAAAGGGCTACAATATTTTATATTGGAATTTCCAAAATGAGCTCTCCAGGCAGACAAAAGACAGTCAATGGCACAAATTCATGTCTGAGTGTGAATAATTAAAACATCTTTCTTGCCTTCCAGTCTGTTTTTCTTCACAGCCAGTGTTTATTCCATACCTTAGCCAAAGGATATTATATATCCTTTGCCATGCTTGAATAATTTTGGTAGGTAGGTGTCCCTGCAGACACAAAAAACTCTTCAGTTTCCTGTTTATCTCTAGTTCTCACCATTTAGAAATCAGGATTGAAATTAAAACCTTTATAGGACGACTGGTAACTGCTATCCTGCTGCTGCATGAAGTCAGTCCCCTGGAATAAAGCCAGCCGATATTTTTGGCAGTTTTCCTGGAGCAGCAAGAGGACTTGCTGACCCTGACATCTGGTGCACCTTATGAAATCCAGGCAATTAATCGTGATCCAAGGTAGAGTCTCTCTAGACTGGCTAAGAATGTCTGTTTTGCAGAAACCTTGTGGTATTCATTAAGACCCTTCCAGATAATTTCCAACAGGTAATTCTCCTAGCCTTGAACAACATTAGGTAATATGTTATTCCATAGCCCATTCTAACATTCATCTCTGTTTTTTTGGAAGGTAAACAAGGGATTATTTACCAGGGGATATGACTGATTGAAAACAAGACTGAGGATAGAAAACAATCTTTGTGCTATGGTCTGAGATGCCTTTAAGATTAAAAGTGTTGAGGAATAGTGTGGATCTTAGTAACATTTCCCTTCTGGAAAATAGGTCTTGCCCCTTATTGTTAGCCAGTCACACCGTGTATATGGTCACTGTAACACTCTCACCAGTTTGCTGAGAATGGGCCATAGACATCTTTTCAGAAAAGTTACTTCTTAAACTCTGGTGGTAGCAGGTTTTGTTCTTGCTATAGATAAGCAAAGAAAAGCAAATTTTATGTCCATGAGTGTGAATCTGCTTCCCTACTCTAGTGGAGGAAGGGGAACAAGCTGTTCTGGTAGATGTACAATGCTCCAACAAACCACTTATTTGGAATGGACATGGCACGTATGTACATTGCCTAGAAATAAACAGGAACCTACAGGGGAAATTTAGCCCTGGTGTAAATAGATATAATGCAGGTGAAGTTAAAGGACTTTATCTTATTTACACTACAACTGGATTATACTGCCCCAGGCACACTGCAAATTATGCCATGTTGCAAAATGGTCATGAAAATTATAAATTTATAATACTATTTTAATTATTTCACATTGGCACTGGGGTCAAATTTTCTTATTGTTTGGCCAGTGTTTACTGGGATTTATCAAAAGGAATATCTCATTGACATTATACCTGACCATATAAGACTTTTGACTACTAACTCCCAGACAACAGTTACACTATTTTCAGATGGTGTAAATACAAACCTTTAAATAATATCTGGGTCCTTAAAAGTAGGATCAGGGCTAAGTGGAATTGATTATTCCACATTTTGTGCTTCAACTAACTGTCAATACCTAACAAATAAGCATAACTTGTTCCGGTCAGGCTTGGAGATCTCACAGTGCAGGTGCTTGCTCAACTCAATCGCCACACTGGGAATCATGAAATCCTGGTTAATGTGTGCAAAAGAAACTCATCGTACAAAGAAAATTCCCAGTTTGTAATAAAGCATGGATTTTCCAGCATCTGAGGTTAAATTGTTCTCAGTAGAATACTAAAGAAAAAAAATAAGTACTTGGAAAAAGTGTATAAATTTCCTGTCCATTTCAAATAGGTGTCATTTCACAGTCCCAAAATTAATGGAAGGCATATTTCTTGGCACTGCAGTTTTAGCAATCAGGTGGGCTTTAAACTTTCTTTCTCTTGCAGACAGTGATCCAGTGCTTTAGAGAGAGGACATGCATAAAAGCTGAACACATTTAGATCCCATTTAGCCAAACAAGGTACCCAACACTTGAAAGAATATTGCCCTCTACCCTCAGATACATAGGTTAGAACTGAACAGTGTCCTTTTTCATCCATATCAATTTTGTATGGATGAAAATGTTTAGTGTTTCTCTCCTATTACCACTTCCAGGCTGTGGTGTTCATTTGTTAATCCATTGACAAGTGACTTGGTTGGATATAGTACTAGTACACTCATAGAAGACCACAGCAATAGTCAATACTGTTTTGAAAGTTGGAGAAAGTAACTCCCATTTTCCTGTTTGTGTGTAAGGTACTGCAGTCACAACTTGGGGCATAAACTAATTAGTTGCTGTCAAGAACTGGGACATCCACACCGAATGGGGAAGGGTTTTATAACTGTCCATGAAGATATTCAAGGCCAAGAGATAAATGGAAGGAAGTCGAACTTTAGCTGCTGCAGGTTTGGTAGTTAATGCTTTTTTTTATTTTGAAGAAAAGCATTACAGCTCTGATTATGGAAATGTCTTTTTAACACCAAGGACTTCAGGTAAATGACTCCTGCCTTATGCTGTTAAAAGACACAACAGAACCAGGCCTTGTATGAAAAATAAACCAGGGTGTTCCCTTCAGTATAACTGCAGGACTCATTACATGTTCTGTATTTAAGTGGTGTTGCAGACATTCATGCAATACAGACAATACATCTTTGTCAAAGTGACAGATCTCCTTTGGAAGAAAGATTTCTTCTACACACTATGAAGTACTGTACGTTGTGTATTTATTGTGCACAAGACTGACTGAATTCTTAAGCTTTGTGATTCCCCATGGACCATCTGTACGTCTTACTGGAGGATGGGGTGCTGACGAAAACTCTCTTGCGTTTTGCATCTGCCAAAATGGTACCTTTAAATCATCCCCTCTTTACAGAAAAGGTGCTCTGTCCTGTTGCAAGTCTCACATCAGCATTACTCCTCTGAAAAATCTTTCTAATACTGTAGTAGGTCTGTCAGGCACCCCACAGTTGCATATGGGTGGAAGATATTCCCAGATTATAAAAGAATTATGATGCAAATGGAGTATTTTCTTAGAGGGAAAAAAACCTAATATGCATTTGTCATGTATTTGTGTGTTGAGACAAAGAAAAATTAAAACTATGTTGATTAAGGGGAAAACTATAAGCCAGCATCAGGAATGGGAGAAATTAAGAAGGTAAGACTTTATTCTTACCTCTGCATCTTGTAAATATTTTGCATTAACAATTCTGTTGACTAGAGGGGAACTTCTCTAAGAGACCCAGAATATTTAGTTCTGCCTAAAAATACTTAGTTTTGAGTAGTAAATGATGAGTAATAGAGGAGCAGATTGCTTCTCTGTTTTGCTTTGTGAAGGAAGCTCAGTGGTGTGAAGCTGGTAGAAAATGGTAAGGAGAGAAGAATGGGAACTAGGAAGGCAGAGGTATGTGTCTGCCAAGGTCATTGAGGAGTATAGGACAGAGGCACAGGGAGACATGAGAATATGTAAAGCTGGGCTGTAGTTTTGCTCAGGGAATTCAAAGTCACCGTTTATCTTACTACTTGGCAGTCATGTACATAATGAGGGCCATCTTTCTGGGAGTGTTCAGTCTCACCTCACTTTTGCCTTTCAATCTTTCTTTATCCGTAGTGTTTTCTTTTGTCGTTTTTTTTTTTCTCTGACGGAAGGAATAACTTTTAGCTGTATCTGTTTCTGTTGAAGAGCTACATGTTCAGTCTGATTGTTTTTTAAATCCATAGCATTTAAAGCATTTTACAGAGCCGGTCGATACTGAGGCAGAAGCACAAGCAGCTGCTAGTACTGTGTGTGACCAGAGGCAGGCAATGCACAGGAGGAACACAGCTGGCTAAGCCTCCTGGCGTGTTACAAGCAGATGAGTGATGTTCAGCGAAGAAAAGTGCTCATGCATGAGGAAGCTAGAGTAAAATACATCTACATTTCCATTTTAGCCTCAGAGTATGTATGTGAACTGCATCTCTTTGGGGAGAAGGGATGCAGAGGTGTGCACCCGGGGAGCACTTCTTTTGCTGCAGCCACTGGCGGCTGTCCTGTCCCCGCAGCTGGTCTGCTGGACCTTCTCTGAGGTGGTCCCCCATGAACTGGGGATTGTATGGATGTCATATCCTCAGGACCAGCTTTTTTGAGTTAGAAACCTGATTCTGCAGTACATGTATGCAAATCCTGGTGAAGTCACTGGGTTCAAACCCTGAGAAATATATGGAATACAGGATGTTAAATCTTAAAGATGAATTTCTTTGCGGTCATTTTCACATTCCCCATGCAACTTTTGTTGATACAGTGAATTAATACAAGAACTTCAAGTGGGCTGCATTTCAGCAGTTCATTTTTTAAGTCTGGGCATTTACTGAGCTTTAGGAACCCAAGGAATAATTACTGTACTATTTTAAGGTGATTGGATACTGCCTTAAGATATGCTTCCAGGAGAAAGGAGAATTCACTCAACTTCTTTGCAACAATTGCACATTATTTGGAAGACCTAGAACTTACATGGAGCCAGTTCTGGGGAAAGTTCTCAAGAAAAATAACACAGCTTTTTAAGCAAGGTACTTGCAGTGGCTTGCTGCAGCAGTCCTTGAAGGTGGGGGGATGAGCCTGCAAACTGTTAGAGCTTGCATTTGGAAAGAAAGGACTCATAAAGCCTGTAGAATGCCCCCTTGCATCTTCTGGATTTGGTGCTGTGCATCATGGGTCTTTATGTACATGTTGTAGCAAATGCATTCTTCAGGGGAGAACATGGGGGCTGGCTAGGGTTTTCCTATACAATTTGATTTTTGAAGGCCTCATCCTGCAAAAAAAAAAAAAAATCCTACGAGGAAGTAAATTAGTTCTAAGCATTCCGTTAAGAAAAAACTCCACACTTACTTGCCACTAGATGTCAGAAAAACTACATGATTCGGCTGGAGAGTATGATCTAGCTGAGGGGTTGTGTTGGCTGTTTAAGCACTTGCATAACGCTTTGGACAAGGCCCAAGGAAAACAATTAGACATTTGAGTTTATTTTTGTTTGCATGAAATAGTAAATAAGCTGTTGGGTCAGACTCTCCTCTCATTTCCGCCAGAGAAAAATGGAAATAAACCTTTTGTCAAGAATTACACCACTCTGGAAAACAGAATTGCTTTCAGTCTGGTCAGCAAAACCATCTCATTTAGAGTGCTGTGGATTTGAATTCTTTGTATTAAGCTGGTCTCTGAGTTTTAGGAAACTCTAGCAGAAATACAGTGAAAGGTGAGCAGGTTGTTCCTGCTTCAGCAGAAATGAAAGCTGTTGTGGTTGGGATGTTTGTGCGTGTGGAGTAGACATCAGATGCAATGTTTCTCTGTACAGGAACATACTCAAATCTTAGTTTGCAAGGTTAAAATCGATGCAAATTAGAGCTATTTATTATGAAGAATAATGCCTAAAGCCTGCTACAGAATTGCAATAAAGTATATGCAGATTCACCTAAAACTGTGTCTGTATCTCCACAACAGTTCAATCTTAGGAAGACAATTTGCTCTTTATGGCTACTGTTCTGCTGCTTTACTGATGCAGCTGCAAAGTTTGGTTTGTACAGCTGGCTGCAATTCAATACATAAATGAGTGGTCAAAATTATATTTTCATGTTATATATAATGTGAACACTCAGGTCACTGTTTTGCACATAAGTGTGTATGTATCTGAATGCTGTACAGGCTAAAATCCCCTTTGGAAACAGCACAGAAGGTCACACTCAATGTATTGATTTTATATGCTAATGTGTGCATTTCCCTCTGGGAGAAAAGCATGTTCCAAAGGAAAAAAGAATATGTCTTGTCAAACACAAAGGTTTATGGAACAGTTCCATATTTCTAAATTCATGATGTTTACTGGACTTGAACAGTATTCAGCATTAAAGGATCAGACTGTGACCTTCACCAGGAAAACTAGAGGGATATAAGGCCAAAAAGAAAGAATCTGAGGAATGAGTATAGGGACATCCAATTTACTCAATGTCTTTATTTTCAGTCTAAATGATTGTACTTCCTGATTATCTATGAATTTCTACATATATGTCCGAGTAGCAATATTAAAAAATGGTATGTGTGTTGAATACAGGCGGTTTTTGAAAAGCAAATATATATTTCTGCTCTGTATCAATAATTGATAAAATTATAACAAAATAATAAAAAAAGACATTAACCCATGAAAGAGAAATGTAAATATTCTTAACACAATTTTGAGATTCTAAGCAGTTTCAAATACTGTATTGTGGGCATTACATATTTGAGGATTGATTGATACAAAATCAGTTTTGAAAGTTTTTCATAGTTTTCTTTCTGTTTCTGAACTTTTGAAAGGAGTACTCTTCACCATGAGGTTTAAGAGTTTTACGTTTTGTAACAAAATCTGAGGTTCTTTAATGCTGAGTGACTCCTGAGTTAGGAAAATCTTTAAATGTGGTAGACTTACATTGTAATTCTGAGTCAGTGTAAAACCATACCGAAGACCCCTATCCTTCAATTGAAGGGTGCAGTTTTGAGGTAGCTCTATAGAACAGCTGATTTAGCATCAGAAATTGCCTTCCCATTCAGGAATAGAGTAACCAGTGCTGGGGAGAAGCGTGAAGGCAGAGGAGACTGTCTCAGACCTTCCCCACTGCAGCTGCCGACCAGCAGGAGGGATGCACATCTCTGACATCTCTGCAGGAACCCTTCTTTTCCCCAGGAGCCTGTTGACTGGCTGTAATTTAGCAGAGGAGAATAAACAGTACCTCAAAAGCATAGCCTGGGACTAAGGTTTCTCACTGGGTCTGAAATCCAGGTAGCCACAGACTAAATCTGAACTGTATTGAAACCTACTTGGAGTTAATTCCCAAGGTGGCTCCTCCTTGGCTTTCTTTTCATCAGTGCAGAGCTGAGGTCAAGGAAAAGCCAGCCTTAGGATAGTCTCATGTTTTTTCCCTCCCTAAAAACTGTGTATGAGGCACTGTGTGGTATTTACATTGACTTACTGACTCGTACATTGGTATCATTTGTAGTTGTATTTTGGGGCAGAAGAGTTATCTTTAAGCTTCTATCCCTCAATTTGTGTTTCTTTTTTTTGTTCTCATGTGCTCTGCTACCCTCTGTCTCTTGCACAGAAAGAGCAGAGAAAACACAGCCTTTTCGTATTCCACATTTCTTTGCAGTGCACAGGTTTTGTCTCCCTGGAAGCAGCAGCCAAAGTTACCTCCTCTGCTGCGTAGTGGGGAAAGACATTAACTTGTGCATCACAAGTCAAAATGGAGTCACCTGGTGTCTGTGTCACTGTTGGCTGAAGAAAAGGAATTTATTCAGGTGTAGATGGATACATAGCTAAGCCTAGAGCTGTTACGGAAAGCTCTCAAGTTGTAAGGAAATTTTGAATGGAGTGAGATTTTCAATAGAGAATACATTGTGTGATTAGCAATTGTATGTGATACTAATTTCATACAGAAATTGCAGTCTTCTGACTCCTGTGATCTCCAGATAGGCTCAGTCTTTTTTGCCTGATGTTGCTGTATGAAAAGAAAACTCACTGATGATTTACAGTGACTGCTTGATTAATTGATTTATTCTTTTTTATGTCTTGCCTCCATTTTTGCTTTCTTAATATAATTTTAATAAAACTGGCATTGTGGCTCCTCATAACGTTTTGCTAGAAGGCATTTTCCCACTGTTGTATGGATTTTTTTAAATGAGAAACCAGCACTTGCTTTGCAACAATATATTTAGAAATGCAATTTTACACAGGGGCATTTGGAGAGGGAATTTGCAATCAAATTTTAAGCATCCAATTGGGGTGCTCAGGGATGCCCCCTCTAGAAGCCTCTCACTCTTCATTTGCACATTCAAGTCTTATGCATTTTGAATTTTGCCTAAAACCTGCAACATGAAAACCTCTCTTGAGAACCACAAATGTAGTATATGGCAAATACACAAGGAGATGTTCTACATGGAGTAAATGAGAAAGCTTCAAAAAATGTGTGGCTGTAGCTTCCGTGACAGGGTGAATTTGCTTCTGTTCCTGAGCTCTGATTTGCATCTGAAGATTTTTAATATCCCATGGTGGTGTGGGAAACAAAGAAGATTTTCTTCTTTTGTGCCACTATACCCATAAATTCCTAAACAGCAGCAGTGTTCTGTGTAGGATATAAACTGTTGTATTTAGACTTTGCAGTAAAACAGATGTTTCTTCTTGGGAGTTTTTAATTTGTGAGGACAGTGCTCTGAACCTCTTGTTAGGATCTAGATCCAGTTGGCAGATGATTATGTGAAGTTTCATCGTGACAACTATCTTATAGAAGTTAACTATCACATTTCTCATGTATGAGTGCACACATACTTGTATATAAACACACACATGCCTGTGTATATTTTTTATTTGTCCATAAAACTTCTTGTTTCTCTTAGCTAGCTCTTAGTTGTGCAAAACTGGCCTGACTAAAGCAGAAATGAACTGTTGCATGTATTAATAAGAAAAACCTGAATGTTAGTGGAAGCTTTTGGGTGACATTTTTACTCATGAGGGTCATTTGAAGATATTTAGGGAGGACATACTCCAGCTCTTGAGTTGCAAATTGGATTCATGTCATGATTTGTAGTCTTAAGGACAGCATGGATGAAGAAAAGTAAAAATGTAATTTGAATCCTTAAGTCACCATTATGCAATTTGAATGTATTGAATAAGTATTCCTGTTAAAAGAAGTCAGTAAAAAGGTGATATCTTTCCAGATGACAGACATGCTTTACATATTGTCCACCTTTTTCCAAACCAACTCAAAGAGACCAAAGTTACTTCGATGGAAGATAACCTCAAAAATTTGTAGTTTTCAGGAAGGGGTTTATTATAAGCATGCCTAAATCTAAAATCAGAATGGTTGTTGATCTCCTCCATCATGTTTAGTAAGAGTCTAAGATTCAATAGTTGCAAGACTACCCCTGAACCCTGGAAGCTACTTTTCTGACTGCCAGCTTCTTGAGGATTCTAGCCTAAAATTTTCAGAACCCTAATATGTGCTCATGGAAGAGGTACTTCTGTGGAAATAAATAAATTCTTAGCTACAGTTATAATAAATGTCAAACTACAAGACATGCTGCCCAGAGATCACGTACATTTCTTCTTTAGCATTAAATTTACGCTCGTCTGTATCTTCAGGTGTTGTAGATGTACAACAGCCAGTGACTGAGTATAGACTTCTTATTGCTGTTAGTTTTGCCAAGTGTAAATTTGAAAAACAGTGCAAATTTGAGAAATAGTGCAAAATGGTGAGATTCATGCCCAAGCTTCTTCTGAAGATGCTAATTAAAGGGATGCCAGAATTTAAAATCATGTAAAATCAGTCCAAGAAAATAATGCTGAGCTGAAATTCTAGACTGTGCCTGGAGATAATGGAGGAAAAAAATTTCTGCAGTGATTGCAAAAGGCACAGTAACTGACTAAAACCACGTCTGCCTTGATTGTGAGTGTCACTTTCTTTCTCCAACTCATTTTATGCCCAAGTCAAAATTCTAAATTTTACCTTTTTGTCTCTGTAAAGAAGATAATCTTACATTAAACTATTTTGGCAGATACATAAAATGTAGTTACAGGCTATTGTTCAACATATAAAATTTAATTAGATCTTGTAATATTTATACTTGTTGTAAATTCCATTATGTAGAACATTCACTGACCCATGTACCTATAGGATTTAATTATGTCAGCTGTTATTAAATTGTGGAATGGGAAAAGCATGCATAATGATTTCCTGCGTGCCATCAAGGAGACCAGTGATGAGAAAGTCACCAAATTTACCCCTGCAATGTCTTTGCATTATGCTGGCATCTAATGGAGTTAATAATTCCTCATAATGTTCAAAATTATATTTCCTCAGACCTTATGATGCTATAGCTGCAGGGAGGAGCAGCAAACCTTTTGTGGTGAAGGAAAACTAAGAGAAATGAAGACATCAAATACTGTCATGCATCCTGCAAATGCTAAGAGGACTTGGTGTAACTATCCCAGTTGTGATCTGAATCCCTATCTAGTCAGTAAGTCAGCCACTACTTTTAAGGAGAGGGAAAAAAAGATCATTGTGGGTTTAGACAAAACAGAGAAGATAAAGACATAGGCTGGGGAATAGGAACAAATCAAAGAAGTGGCCATGTCTGTCACATTCCCTGAAGAGACTGCACTGCATATTTTCTTGGATACTTCAATGTGAATGTGACTTCATGGTGCTCTCAGACACCATGGCTGGAAACGGCTCTTTTAGTCAACTCTTCTAGCCTGCCAGGAGAGCGAATGAAAAGTTTCCTGTGAGCACAGGTAGATAAGATTCTCTGCCTTCCTGACATACTTCTAAAGATGCCACATGTGGCTTTTTGTCAGCCTTGAGATACATCTGTCCTTGTAGCTGTCTCAGTTCACTGCCACTACATTCAGGTTTAGTTTATGTGGCTGCTGCATGCATTGAGATTAGCAGTGAAACTACTTGTGTAAATAGAAAGGTAAATGCTACTCCTCCAGCAGGTTCAGAAGATCCCACTTGCTAATAGGCTAGAACATTTCATCAGCACTTGTTGGTGTCCTGCAACATTCATTCACTAGTCCCGGCATTAAATGAACGCCACACTGAGGTTAATTCTGCTGTGAAACTAAATTCACACTGAAAAACCCCAGAATAAAAAAAGAAAGGAGATCTACTTAAAAATAAGAAAGAAGCCAAAAAAAAAAAAAA
>VWZG01013260.1:111196-122718 GCA_013396735.1 Grallaria varia | reverse complement strand
AAAAAAAAAAAAAAAAAAAAAAAAAAAAAAAAAAAAAAAAAAAGGGAGGGGGGTGGGGCATGGGGAAATGGATAGTATATATAAAGTATGTACCTGAACCTAAGAAAGAAACATCTATGGAAAGGAAGGTACAAAGGAAGGTTGATGCAAGTAGGAATTCAGTAGATTGCTAACTAGTGAAAAGCATGCTAATAAGCTGGGATGCAAAGCAAAAGACCATAATAAAGAACAAATTATTATAAATACTTTCTTTCTTCCTCTCTTTGCCAGGATAAGTAAACATGGACAGATACGCCAACTTGTTCCTGCCATATGTTTTCACAAGTGTGCTTTTGTTTGATATGTAAGAGATGCTTTTCCCTGGTGTGATTTGATTTTTATATTACAGTATGTGACTTTAACCTAGGATCTGATTATTTATTGGAAAAGGAAAATGAATCTACCCAACTGTGTCCTTTGTGGAAACAGAGAAGACAGTGTTGTTGTGTTCTATTACTCCTGTGAAGGATTTTGCTAACTATTTGAGGTCCACGCCTTCCCTCTGCCAGCCCTTGGAACTGTCCCAATCTTAGTTCACTCTTTTATATGGTGGAAGTGGTCTTTTGGCTCAAATGAAAGCTTGTTCTATGCAGATCAAATGTTTCTGCTAGGCCTGCTTAGCTCATTGTAATAATAAACCACAAATGGGGTCCAAAAAAAAGTGCCTTGCATTTCAATTTGTTTTCTTTTAACATAACTTCAGAGATCAGAATGTAAGATGAAACTCAAATCTGCTTTTGTTGGCCTGTATCCTTGGTGTATTATGACGTGAATTATTGCAGGCTTTGAGGGAATACATTATGGGGTATATTATGGCCCTGAGACTTTGGAGAAATCTGAAGGAAGAAGGAGATTTAGCTATTTAGTCTGAATTGTGTCGGGACGCAGTGCTTGTGGCGTAGAGTGTCTTCTGTGAGGAAGTGCAGGGACCTCAGTGACATATGAGCTCCTTCCTGGCCTCATGCTGCTGGACTGAAATATTAGATTCTTGGTAGTGAAACCTGTCGGACAAGTCCTCAGCAGCATCTGCTGAATGTGCACATCCCAGTCACTGCGGCTGATGGTGGCCTGGGAGAAGGGATGTGCAGGCACGGGTCCTGCTCACGCAGGCAGGCTGGGTGCAGCTATAACAGGTGCCCACGGCAGGGAGAGGTACAGTTATTCCATAACACTGGTTATTTCCGTGTGATTTTCGGTAGGTTGGCAGCCCTGTTAGCCAGACTGCTTATTATTTCCCACAGTAAAGCTCTGGGTTTTGTGTTCCACAACTTTTCCAAAACTTCATTTGGGAGAGTTTTCCATGCCTTGGGCAGGTTTTTGTTTCTGAAAACATCAGTCAAAGTAGTTCTGCTGTTGATGAGAACAAGGCAAAGGGTAAACAATGCACTGGTTTTCAAAGATAAAAAAGGTTAGGTAACCTTTCCTTTAGGAAGTTCAAGTGTCTTGGATCTTTTCAGTGGGGGCTCTTGGTTTGGCACTAGAGCTGCCTTTCTGTCAGAGATGTGCTTTTCCATCCTCGAGGGAAAACCCACTCATGCTTTGCCAAGTCATAAACAGTTGAAAAATTGCAATTTATTCATACTCAGAAGAATTTAGCAATGAAAATCTTTGTACTGTGTTGAAAGCCCTACAGTTCCCTGTGCTAGACAGACCTGGCATTGCGCACTTCAGGCTCAGACTTCAGGTTTGCTGCCAGAAGAACTTTGTGATGCGCATTTTCCGCTGCTTGGTCTGTACATGGTCAGAGGGGTTGCACACCTGTCTTTCTTGTGACTCCTCTATCCTTTGCACCCAGACAGGCTGGAAGAGGAACAACAGTATACACAGTGAGACTTAAATCAGGTTGAGAGGCTGACTTGCCAGGATGTAGGACAAGAAAGGGGCTAGCTGGACATGATAATTAGGATGAAATGCTGGAGAATGGAAGATACTGAGGAGGTACTGGATCTTGAAGCCAGGTGCTAAGGTGTGTATCTGTGGGAGATGTCTATCTACCATGAAGATGTATTTCTTCAGCAGAGCAAATTGTGCTAATTTATACTCCTTCCAGAAGCGTCTTCTTCTTCTTGTTTGATATCAGCGTGAAAAGATATATCTAGATGATATTGTGACTATTAGTATTGTTGTTATTGTTACTTATTATTTTTATTCTCCTACTACTGGTGCTCTATAAATATTCATGAAGGTACAGTAGCCAAGTTTGTTTTATTGCTGTTTCTGTCATGGACACATTGACAGACATACCAGCCTCTTTGTTGTTTTGACCCCTTTTGGCAATGGGAGATTACAATCATATAGAACTTACTTGGCTTATCCTTAACCACTGATAATTATTGTAGTCACTGCTGCAAGAGCATCACCAAAGAACAAGCTTAAGAAATAGAGTGTATGGGATCTGTATGTGTACAGTATCCACAAGCACAAATTGCAGGAAGTAGAATGGGCAAGACATTGCACATGCTTTGCAAATTCCTACGTGAATTTATAGCAGCATGGATTCTCCTCTAGCCCCCACATTTACTCAGGGCACCTGCACACTGCTGTGTTTATTTTGCATAGGTGCCAAAAGCTCAAACCTGTAACTCAGTGTCATATTTCACAGGACCATGCTGGCAGTCTGCTGGGTCTTGATCTGTGGGAGGACGTCTCTGGTTTCTTCTTCTCTGCTTTGCCATCCTGAGCATTTTATAGCTCTTATTGTCTGTTTGTCAGTCTTCTCTTGGCTACCAGAAACTCACATTCCCAGTGCTGGGCAATGCTCTGCTGGTTTGGCAAGGCTTCCCCTGGGGCTGGTGGGGCCCTGTGGGAGAAGCATTGGCTGGCTGCTGGGGAGCAGGAGCCGACCCGGATGGGAAGTGCTGACATCAGTGGCACCGAAGGAAGCTGTCAATGGGCAGACTGAGTTGGAGCATCGCTTACAGGTCTATGGGGCCTTGTTCAGTCAAAACAGAGATGCTTCCAAACTGCTAATCGTAGCTCTACTTTTTTCCTTCCTTCCTTCACAGGTTAAGAATGGAAATTCACCCCATTGCAGGGTGCCCTGCCTTCCTGCAGCTCTGGGGGGACTCTAATCTGCTACCACCTCCTGCGGTGAATGGCTAGCTGTCTGACAGTTTCAGCATCACTTTTTAAGACATTTGTCTTTTTTTCAAATGCTTCCCTTACCTTGGCCAGACATATGTTTTTGCTTTAAGAACAAAATGGTTTTCCATAGGCAGCTGGTGAGGTCCCTGAACACATGTTCCTCCAAAACACAAAACCCTAGAAGACATCAATTCCCATTAGAAAGGTTACTTACATACAGCTGCAGAGCACTGCTTTAAAGTTTTGAAAAATAATATTGTAGTCAGCTGACATCATTTAGTCACTTTGATTAGTTTCTTGTGCCTGATTACTGAATATCCTGAATAAAGACAAATGAGGCTCCTTCGAAGATCACATCTATATACACTTAAGTAATAACCAGAAAATAAATCATTTGTTTCAGAGCTAAACCCAGGGAAAATGGCCCTAGGATATAACCGGATTAGCTGGACAGCGTTTAAAACAAATGTAGTTACAAAATACATGTATTGTAGCCAAAAGTATTGTTTGAAACGAGGAATCTCCTATGCTTTCCAGTCTTAAGTAAGGCATGGAAAATGTTCTTTCGGAAAAGGAAATAAGGAAATTAAAGAGACAAAGGGCAGCTTAAGAAACAAAACCACATCCATTTGCCCACAGGTTTTCTCTGTTTTGAATGCGTGTAGAAGTCTGGGCAGGTTGCAAAGTCAGAAGAAAGCAATTTGTTTCTTCCTGAGAACAGGCATTGGATTTGGGTAAACTGATCCAATTTCTGGGTCTGTAGACAGAAACTGACTCTTTTCTTCAGGAGCACTGTGGCTTCCACTTGCACCCCGTCCTGCTGTAGAATCCATCAGCCCCATAGCACATGCTGTGCTTTGCCAGACGCTGCTGAGCTTGAGCAGGGTGGAGGGGCAGTGCCGGTGCTGCTCCAGTGTTTGGTGCGGGGCATCTCAGGAGCCCTTCTGTAAGGGAATGCCTGACTTAGCTATTTTAGAAAGCTCTATTTTCGGTTCTTTCCCTGGGTTAAATAGAGCCATTCATGACAGTCTGCTTACATGCTGTGTCTTTCCTGTCCCAATTGTATTTTTAAGTGACTGTTTGGGTGAGCCAGCGCTGTTCCTTTTCAAGTGTAGCACTTTTGGTTTTCCTGTTCAGTTTCTTGTGGTCTTTAATGTTTGCACTGAGAGTACATAACTGACTCCCTAACTAGAGTCATTAAAAAAAACAAAAAAACAAAAAAAAACCCCCAACAACAAAAAAACCCCGAAATGAAAAAAGAGTGAAGTGCCCCATGGCTTGCAGTCCTATCTGAGGGAGCACCCCAAAGGTCAGGAGGTTACTCTAGGAGTGTACACACTCTTCCTGCCTGAAGGTTGGATGTACCTTGTAATAACCTAAATTTCCACACTGGCAAAAAAGCTTGGGCCAACAAATTACAGCCACAGTGCTTTGGAAAAGGCTTCATGACAGCATAATTTGCTCCTTTCTTTTCTCCTGGACTCTCGGATGCTGCAGAATGTGGAAGGTGTGTGGCTGTACTGTCACAGCAGGTCACAGTCGGTACTGCAGGGCCTGTGCTGGGCCATCAGGACATGTAGGACCACCACACATGGTTTCCTCACTTCTTTTCCTCTTTTCTGGACTGTCCTGAATGGAAAGCAGAATTCATTTGTAAGTTGATGTGTTCAAATTTCTGTCACACTCTCTCCAGTGTCTTCTCAGCTTGACAAATTACTATCCAATTATTTTTTTCTTTTTTGAATCATGTTTTTGTTTTGGTTTGGGTTTTTTTGAATCATGAGTTTTTCCATCCACTTTTTTTTTCTTACAGGTTGTTGCTGGCAGGAATGCTGAGAGATCCCTATCTCAAATCAGAACTGTGATGGGAGGATACTTTCAGTCTGCAAGCTGGAGGCCAACACCCAACCGCGAGAGCTCGTAAATGCTGGCTTGTACCATTGGGATCGTACCTTATGCTTGGAGCTATAGGCTTTGCTCAAGAGACTGGGCCCATTGCTAGAAACAGGAGGTTAGGAGTGTCTTTAAAGGTGTCAGTACAAATTTTTTTTTGTTGCATTAAGGCTGATTTGAATTTAAAAAGAAACTATGAGAAAGCAGAGCAGTATTTTTCTTAGCTTCATTTCCTTTAAAGCACTCCTTTGAGATAAATGGAATGTGGTTTGGTTTTATCTGAAGATTTTAGAAGTATTAGTAAAGACTTACTTACTATTTTGATATTAGCAAATTGGTATTAAACTGCATGGGGCCATTTTATCTTTAATGCCAAAGGTTCATATATTTGTCTTTATCATGTCTACAAGCTGGATAGTAATTTTTGCTGTGGGCACAGGCGACATGTCAACAGCCCAATGATCCATTTCAGAAAAAACAGATTTTTCTATTAACAAGAATATGGATATGCTCAGCTCCTTCTATTAAACAGAAGCCTGACATGCCTAAACCTTATTTTTCAAAGTTGGGGAGGAAATAGCTAGCAGCTTAGGAATTTAAAATATTAGATTATGCTAAACCCATTCAGTTTATCTTAAAATAGGAACAAATCCCAACAGATCTTGGCAGATGCTCATTAATTCTAGAGTAATGTTTCTCTTCAGTGGTATCAAAATTGGGTTCTTTAAGTCCCTTCTTTGTGAAGGTACCGTGTTATGTAAAGAAAAATAACAGGAAAAATGCACCACAATTTCTTGAAGTGAAAATCTCCAATGAATGGCTCAATGGCTTTTCAAATCTCTGCTAGAAAAAACTGCCAGCCACTCTGGACTGAATACTTGTGTTTTAAAATTATAAATGGGATTGCAAGGCGATAAAATCTGCAGGATGATTTTTAGACAGGAAGCTGAAAATCTTGCATCTGACGTGCTAAAGTGTGACAATCATTGCACGTATTTTTAAAACAGGTGTGAAAAATCACAGTTTTCTGCTTTCAATAAAGAAATGGCTGGAAATTCACAATAAACCAATAAAACCATAAACCTTAAAATATGCAAATGCAGCAGGTGCTGATATGTACAACTGTATTAGAATGCAATAAGAAGTCTCATTAGTGTTCAAAAAGAATTGCAGCCAAGATAAGGCATTTGTCTACATTATGACCTTGACTTGAATTAGTTCAGATATCCAAACCCAACAAGTGTTAGATAAAGAGAGGAAATGTCTTTGGGAACGACAATGGAAAGAGTGTTCTGGTTCAAATCACTTGCTTTACTCCATTGAGAAGTCTCTATTGTTTTGGATATTTTTAGCTCTTTTTTCCTAATGAATGATTCATCTGAAATGTGAACTTAACACCCTTTAATTCTCAAAATTTCTGTGACTCTGACTAGCTCCCAAAGATGCTAGTGAGGTGAGGATTGTATGCATCTTACCCAATGTACAAAGCAATGGAAGCAGACAGGCTTTGGTTTCCATGTCTGTGTGAGCTCAGTCCTTCTGTCCTGTTCCTCTTAGAGCTGGTCTGCTTTCCTGCCATCAGCAGCAATTGAGAACAGAGCTCGACGCATCTTGTGGCTGCCTTTCTTGGAGCAGACCATGAGTGGTATGAGAGCACAGTGGAGATCAGTGAGCATTCAGGTCAGTGACTATCCAGCTGCTGAAAGCTGGGCTTGGAGGGATGAAGATCAGAACTCTACATGTCTCTCTCTCTGAATTTGGTTTAGTATGAAGCTGAAGGGGATGTATTACATATGAACACTGTGTAATACTCAAAGGAAGACGGGAAAATGAAGATAGTACTGCAGTCTCTTCCTATACAGACTGGTTAATTACCATAGAAACACTGTTAAAAGTGTGACTGCAATCTTCAGAATGCCCTTGGTACTTTATTTTCACGGCATTGCTCACTGAAAGAACAAATTCTCTGCCCACACCCTAATTTTCTGGGCTGACTGTGAAAATCTGTGAAAATGTGTTTGGTTTTAAAAAGAATGCTGGTGTCAACCAGATGTTCTCTCACAGATCTCGGATCTTCACTGCTCAGTTTCTCAGATTCATCAGCTGGTTCAGGGTTATGGTTTGGGTGAATAGCAACCTAGGATCAGATGAGTTGTTGGTGTGATATTTTTTGGGCTGTGAAATCACCTAGATCCCTTAGACACAGTTATGTATCCAATCCCTTTCTCTGTAATTTATTCTGTATTTTTAGGCTTGCCTTCTGGGCCATACCATGGGGAGACACCATTACCTTAAGTATAGCGAGACACCATATAACGATCAGCCTGTTATAGCTCCTTGGTCTTGGGTGAAGCATCAACCCCTTTTATGAACACTGTGTTTTGTTGGCCAAGACATTACCAGTTCCCTGTGTAATGAAGGGAAATTAATGAATGAAACATACCTAAGTAGATCCAGTATTGTGTTAAATGGAAACTGAGAGAAGGAAGCTGATTTTAAAATCAAGTATACAAGTCTTTACGTTTATACTGTATATTAATTTCCATAATTTCTAAAACAACCACAAACATTTTAGTGAAGTGATTAGAAACAAATGAAGTAGGAATTGAGTAGCTGTGTCCATTTTCTTTAGGGATGTCCACGTATCTACAACTACCTGAAAAGATGTTGTAGTAAGGTGGGGATTGCCCTCTTCTCCCAGGACTCTAGCTATAGGACAAGGAGAAACACTCTCGAGTTGCACTAATAAAGGTTCAGATTGGATATTAGGAAAAAGTTCTTCCCTGAAAAAGTGATTAAGTATTGGAACAGGCTCCCCAGGGAGGTAGTGGAGTCACTATCCCTGAAAGTGTTCAGAAAATGAGTGGATGTGGCACATAGTGATATGGACATGGTGGTATTTGGTCAAATGCTGGACTTGATCTTGGAGGTCTTTTTCAAGTTTAAGGATTCTCTAACTCTTTGTCTCTCCTGATCATAACAACTATACTTTGTATTAGAGGCATTTTTTTTATAGCTGAAACAGTCATAGTTGTGACTTAGATTTCAGTTTTAATTTGAAGTTTGATGTTTTTGAAATTGTTTGTAAATTATAGTGTGAATGTTTACCTGAAATGAGGAACAGGGATATGCAAAGATGTTAATGATGAAAGAAGTGCTAATAGGCTGTTTCCTGTATACAGCGTTATGTTTACATTGTGGCAAATCCACTGCTCATTGAGATAGGATCTCACGCTGATGGACCCTAACTCCTCAGGTAATAGGTCTCAAGGGATTACAGAGAAAAAAAGAGACTTTTACTTGATCCAGAACATTTGCAAGGAAAATAAAGTTCAGAAGATGAGGGATGAGAGGTTTTGCCATTTCAAGATTTGTTTTTTTTACTTGAAGGAGACTTCAGCCTTTGAATCACTGTCAGAAACTACTGCAAAAAAGGCTGGTCAAAAATATTTCGTTTAAATTTTAAATGTTTTTCCTATCTTGATCTGAATTACCTACTCATGATCACTTGTATAGTTTCAAGACAGAGGCAGTGCCAAAGTGTTCACATGAGTACTTCGCTATGTGTCTCACATGCACGTGAAACTCCTCCACCCCATTTGTCCCCCTGTACTTATGTGCTTCATTTCCCTTAACCCTGAGTGAAACAAGGCTTTCAGATGCTCTTACACTGCTTTGTTTCAGTAGCATGTGGCTGAAGCAGTTTATACGGACGCAGTTATAAATCTGTTATGCCTTCTCACAGTTTTTGGTGGGATGCCATGCTCGCCTGAGTACTAGTACCGTGATAAAACAGCCTCTACACTGGTAATTTTTGCCAGCATAATTATGCAAGGCAATAGAACCTCTCTGGTGCACGCTATAAAGAAGACCCAACAAGTATTCTATATTATAAACAGATTGAGGACCACCACAGACTTCCCCCCCTCACATGGATTTGTTCATTGTTTCTCCGTTACAATTGCCAAACCACTGACTGTAAAACTTCCTTCAGTTTCTGTTTTTATTTTCATGGTGGATGCCACAGGCCTTATCATCATCATCATGGCTGGGCTTCGCCAATGAAGATTTGGGAAGGGCTCTACCCACGCTTGCTGCAAGCGCGCTGATGGCTAAAGAGGCTGATGTGAGATAGGCAAGTCCAGTTGCAAAAGGCACAGCAGAAAGTCTCCATAGGCAGTGTTGGTGAGGCACGGTTCTTTCTGCATTGTCTTTTCTCCTCCAGACTGATTCTGTGCGTGCTCTCAAAGGAAGCAGCAGTGTTATGGATGGTGTGTCTCCACGCCTCCCAGTTGGAGGCCAGAGTGGACCATTGATGGTAGTCAATATGGCCAAGGCTGAGGTATTGTTTCAGGGAGTCCCTGTATCTCCTCTTCGGGGCTCCTCCCTTGTGGCAGCCAGTGGCAAGTTCACCACAGAGCACGATCTTAGGGAGGCGATGATCCTCCATCCTGGAGACGTGCCCTGCCCAGCGCAGCTGCGTTCTCAGCAGCATGGCCTCAATACTGGTGACTGCTGCCTGTTCAAGGACAGACACATTGGTCACGTAATCCAACCAGTGGATGTTTAGGATAGTGCGGCCTTATCAACATATGTCATATGTACAATGGCAGTCACTGCTGCTTTTTTGCCATTCTCTCTCTTCTGCTACTGTAATCCAGCAGTATTCCCCTCTGTGTAGGAGCAGATCTATGCTTTTTTTCTGATCAGCCAAAATCAAGTAATTTTAATGAGAAAAACCTGTGTGAGAAAGGAAGGGATGTGTCACCTTATTAAGAAAAGAGCTTAAGCCGAGGACAAGAATCTCAAATTTCCATTATTCCTTAAGTACATCCCAAAATGTCTGCACTGGCCTTTGCTGATGGTGAACCATCACTCATTTGCATTGGACTACAACGTCAAAGGCTGCAACAAATTTCTTTGCTTTTTCCTTTAATATGTTAATGTAACTGATACTTTATTTTACAAGAGTTAGAGTGGCATTGCTGTTTTGAAGCAACAAGCAAGGAAGTGTACCAGTGTTAAACAACAGTCAATGCCTCTGCAGTGGGTGGGGGTTTGGTGAGAGGGTGTGATGCACATCTGGCCTGCAGCTCCTCTCTGAGAGCAGCTCTAGTCACGCTTTTTACTCTCAGCCTGTGTTGACTTAGAAGCTCTGACATGCACTTTTGCAGGGCAATACTGATGAAAAGGGCAGGGCATACTTTAAAAAAACCAAACAAACCAAAATAACCCCCCAAAAAAGGAAAGGAATTTTTTTGCCTGTTTTTTTTTTTTCGACACATCTTGAAAAAAACATTTATGTTGGCTGACTAATTTGAAATTCGTGCATCAGGAAAAGTGATGCAGTACAAATCAGTGAAAGTAATAGCAGAATATCACACTCGCAGCTTTCTCAAATCAGCAAGGATACATGATACATTGTCAGAAAACAGACCTACGATGTTCACATCTCATATTCCATGTTTTCTTCATTTGTCTTCCTATCATTCTTCTGATGCTAGTTTAGACATCTGTTTAATTTATTCCCAGAAACAACTGCAGCTTTCTATGTTATTTCTGTTGCAAATTTCTTATGTGTGACGCTCACAAAATGAAGGTGTACTCTTTGGCACAGAGGAGCAGTCTTCCTTTGGGTACAAACCAGAATGTCCTCACTTCAGTGGATACTGCAAAAGTGTTTAAAGCCCTAATCTGTAACGTTAGGGCTTGGAAAAAGTCTGTTAATCTAAATAACACCAGTGAGGGTGCAGAACTCTGATTTTGTATATACGCTTATTTTTCCACTCTATCTTATTTATTTTTTTGGCTGGGGAAGGAGAATTCTTTAAAAAGAGGTTGTAGATTGAATGAGTTAATTTGGGAGAAATGAATTGCTCTATTCCTTGCTGAAAGAAGAGGGAAACAGATAAAAATCTAGACATTCCTGTATATATAGATATCGAGAAGCTGAATTTAAAAGAAAATACTGGGTTTTCATTATCAGCTTGTCAACTGTCATTCACTGCAGCAAATCCTAAGTCCTATTCACCAAATAATCTTTCTGGCCTGGCTGAATTCTCACTCTGGGCAGCACCTATTTGCTATAGAGTCACTGAATTACTAGCATTTGTTTTACAAAGTATTTAAGAACTGCTGAGTCACACAGGGTATTATTTTGGACACCACCTTTCCATGCAGTTAATTTTACCCATCTGTGTAGTGGGGCATTGCAAGAATGACTGCATAATGGAAATATGCAGCTGTCTTCTGACATTTAGAGAATCTGACTCTTTAAATTGTCTCTGTTTCTCCTGAGAAATAATTCACCATGGTAACTTGCCTTAGGTAAAAAGGAGGAAAGAATCTGCTATACAAGTGCAGCCTGGCAGTGGTAAAGCCTCTTGGATAACATATTTTAAGAAGGGGGAAAAAGTTATTGTGCAGAAGAAATGGCAGTGAGAGAAACAGCTCTGCACACACCAAGGTCAGTGAAGAAGGAGGAGGAGGAGGAGAAGGAGGAGGAG
>VWZG01013260.1:19471-110304 GCA_013396735.1 Grallaria varia | reverse complement strand
CCAGCTGGATGCAGCCCCGTTCACCAGCACTCTCTGGGCCCGGCCCTCCAGCCAGCTCTTAATCCAGCAGAGAGTACACTTGTCCAAGCCATGGGCTACCAGCTTTTCCAGGAGTATAACATGGGAGACAGTGTCAAAGGCTTTGCTGAAGTCTAGATAGACCACATCCACAGCCTTCCCCTCATCCACCAGGCGGGTCACCTGATCATAAAAGGAGATCAGGTTGGTTAGACAGGACCTGCCCCTTCTAAACCCATGCTGGCTGGGTCTGATCCCTTGTCCATCCTGAAGGTGCTGTGTGGTTGCACCCAGGATGATCTGCTCCATAACCCTGCCAGGCACTGAGGTCAGGCTGACAGGCCTGTAGTTGCGAGGGTCAGCCTTGCAGCCCTTTTTGAGGATTGGGGTGACATTCGCCAATTTCCAATCATATGGTGGATGCTGTGCAGGCTGTAACTCTGTAGGAAGCCCAAGCTGGATCAACTTTGCTGGCAGGACTTATGACCCCATGAAGGACCCATGACGGAGCAGTCTGTTCTTCAAGGACCCACACTGGAGCAGTTCAGAAGAACTGCAGCCTGTGGGAAGGACCTACCACATCATCAAGTTCAGTCTTGTTCCCATGGACTGTGGCACAATTCTCACCTCCGTTTTGGACTCTTTCTCTTCACCCAAAACTGCTTTTACTCTAATCCACATGTGATCCTTCGCTCTGCCCAAACTCTGCCCCAAATCTTCACAAAATGGCTCTTGTGTTGGCATGCCCATCCCTCTTTTGCTGTGTATTACTCCCAACATATATTTCTTCCTGGCAATGTAGTACCATTAATTACCATAAATTAGTAGTTTGGGCACATGCTTAATCTGAGTCTGACTTCTAATGGGTTTGAATTTCCTCACTGATCATGATTTCAGTGGGATTATGCCAAGTCTGTAGCAGGAATATGCATCAGCGCACTCCTGTGGATCAAGACTTGATGATTACTGCAACACATTTCAGTAAAAAACTTCTGTCTGATTTTTTGGACACCAGAAAATCCATAAGGGTGAGAAATTTGAAGAGCTGGTTTATCTGGTGATTTGTATCAATGATTCTCTAGTGTTTTATAAAATGTAAACCCTGACTAAAGATGTTACTGACGTTATCCTGGTTGTAATATTATTCTTCTAGGGATGCTCTGGGTTATGTTGGGGGGTCATTCTTATGGCATTCATTTTTAACCCTGTTAGAGGTTCAGAGAGGGATTTCGTCCTATGGGTGGCATTCGTCTCTGACCAGCTACCAACAGCATCATTCTTGTATGGGCTAACAAGGTCAAATCTATTGGTATGAGATGAGGAGAAAGGGTCACCTCTTAGAAACAGACAGACTAGCAAACAGAACAGGATTCCTTGGGAAACTGGGCTGAAAAAATCAGAATGACCTGGAATGACAAGAAAGTAGCCTATCTACAGCACTTTGTTTTGTGTAAAATATTTTCTGTGCTGTCTTAGTGTAAACTTCTTGGAACAGAACTGTCCACTTGTAATTCCACAGAGCATAGCAAAATCTTTGCATTCATTAAACAAATAGAAATATAGCAAAGTTAAATACTGGTAATTTTCAAGTATGAGGTTTTCTAGTTTAAATGAGGGACACCAAACAGTTTAAGGTCAAAGCCAATATAAAATCTTTTTTTCTCTAAGACAAGAAATTTCTTTTAAAAGGTACTAATAGTTTAGAATTACATTTGAGTTCAATGCCAACTCAACTGGATGCCAGTTTTCTGGACTCTAGATCTTGGACTTTCGAGCAACTCATTTTTATTAGTCAGCAATGTTATTTTGAAACATTGTGTACTTTCTTTCTGTCAGTGTTATCAAGTCTTTATATCTCATAAATGCTGGGCTTGATATCTTCAATTAAAAATATTTTAAATGCTTGGTATAGTACTAAAAAAAATGCACAGCCATTTACCAGGTTTAGTGAATGTTTAATCTCAGAAAGTGTAAGTTTCTGTCTTTAATTATCTAAAAATATCTGTTTTATTGAAATGATTGATGGTGCTTTTCTGAGAAAGTGTATCATGTCTCACCCCCACTGAGATGAAAACATTACATCCAGCTACCTCCCAGCTGGAGAAGGCCTTGAACAATAGTGGAACAAATCATGGTAAAAACACAGCTTTTCTGGAGGATTTTTGTGTTGGGTTGTGTTTTGGGTTTTGTTGGGGTTTTTTTAGATATTTTTTCCTTGTACAGAACTAAGAAACGGTTGTGGGGCCAGGATATACTTGACTGGGTGGCAGGATTGCATCCTGCAGACTGATTAGAGTTTTCACTGAAAAGGTTCATTCTCCTTATTTGAACTTGGTTCTCAATGGGTTTTGAATGCATGATATAGCTGGTAGCAGGGTTTCCCTTTGGAAAATATTTCTTACTGAGGAACATTGGGAAAGATGGAAAACAGTTTCCTAATGACTGTATTAAGTCAAAGAATACCTGGGATGGCCTGTGCTGGAATGAAATCACAAATTAGTCATCAAACCTAATGGTCATTTTAGGAATCTACTGAACAGAAAAGTCTTAAAAATTTTATGTCATTATGGTCATAATATATACTAACATTTCAGAGGTTATTTTATATGATGAACAGAAACCTAGTCAAATTCTGTTTGCTTTGCAAACAGTTTCCTTCACTGGAATATAAACTAATAGCAAAGCAGGGAAAAACTGCCTTGTACCATAATTCATGTCTTAAAATTGTGTTTGGGGGACTTTGCTTCTGAAAAAAAAGGAACAAAATTTTTTTTCTTTTACAGAAAGTGAAAGAAGACACTACATAGATCAGGAGACGTTCTTTATGTAAATCAGAAAGATAAAGAATTGCAGTACATTTCTGCCTCTTGATTCTTATGTAATCAGGGAGTAGCTGCACTTGTTTCAGGCTTGCGTTAAGGTAAATTAGAACAGCATAATGTCACTCTTCTGTTTGGTCACTGTTAGACATACAGCCATGTTTTTGTATTGATTTGTAATAAATCCTCATATGCAACACTATGACTGCCCTGAATCTAAGGGTTTGGATTCTTATTTCAGGTTTAAAGAATGAAGAAATTTACTGTATTTATTTGCCTGGGTTTTAAGCCTTAGGTTACTACAATTTTCTTATGATCATATTAAGTTTGAGAAAATTCATTTATAAAACAGTAGCTGATGATTAGACAATTGCAGATGAATATGATGAAATCAAAATTCATAATTTCAAATTGAATCATGTATCATTTAGGCGTGCAAAATGGTCCCCTTTTTTTATGCCTTATCTTACCAAAATTACTAATGTAAATGTATAAAACTTGAATTATTGATCTGTGAATTTTATACAACTGAGTCTATTCCATATAATTACAGCGCATCAAACTACAAAAGTAAAACTACGAGTAAAAAACTGTGGCACTATGAACTACCACTGCAGAGATGTACGAGTCTTTTGTTCAAAACAATTCAGGGGAAAAGGTATATGGCAGGCCAGAGCAGTACGTGAATTAAATTGTTGCTGAATTAGGTAGTTAGTACTTTTACCACTAACTTTACCTGCCCCCAAAAATCTGCCTGTCAGATCTTGTGTTTGAATTCTGATCTGCAGGCATGAAATGGATACTTCCTAGGCAAATAAATCCTTCTGTGTTCAAACAAACCAGAGCCTGGATGGAGAGACACAATCAGGGCTCTTTCAACGATAAAACCACTAGCCCTGCCATATTTCTGCTGGCTCAAACAGCTGTGTGGGATTTATTTTCTGGCAGATGGAGATGAATAGTGATATAGCAGAACTTTTTTGCATGAATGAGTTCCAAATTTTAAGCTAAATGATGCCTAGCAGGAAAGGCAACAAGTGTTGATCCACATGTCAAAAAAGGACCGTGCTTTCACATTTAATGCTTTCCTCAGGTTTTGTTGTTGCTGTTGTTGCTTTTCTTTAGTCTTGATTTTTTTTTTTTCTTTGTCATTTGGTTGTTTTTTCTTTGACCAGGACCTAGACCTCCCTTTAGGCAAAGTGTCTGCTTAATACAAATTCAGTGGCATGCATCCATCTCCAGTTATACTTGCATGCAGTTCCTCTGTTTGAGAACAAAAGGGAGTGTGTTCTGGTGAAGTAGCTCTAAGTCAGTTTGGCTGAAAGGTCCAGAATACATTGCAAGAGACCACCACGTTTTATTGACTGTACTAATCCTGCTTATTTCAACTTCTTGCTTAAGACTGGCATCACAAAATTTGTGAATGTGTCAATCAAAACAGAACAAAATGATGTTTTCTGTGATGATCGAACATCTCCACCCAGAACTTGAACCCTTTAAAATGAGTCAAACTCCACGAATTCTGCTGTTTGAACCCATTTTGAAGCCCCCACAGCCTTCTTATCTGCTATTTGATTCTGAGGGTGGAGCTGGATCTGGTTTATAATTATTTTTTCAGTCTCTGGAAGCTTTTATCTTTTATTAGAACCTTTACCTTTCTGTCAGCAGACACCAGGAATTTTTTTCAGGGGCGTCCTATTTTCTCACATGATCAAGCCACCCTTTGGATATTCTCCTGTAGAACCCCATTCTCCTGAGATACTGCCCAAATCCTCTGGGAGAGCACATTGCAGTTCTTCAACGGTGCTGTTGACTTGTTACTGTTCAAAGACCATGTCAGTGAGAAGAGTCCCAGGGCAGGCAGGACACCCCTCGGTCCAGGGGAGGCCACCCCACCCCTGTCTGTGTGAATCTGCAGCACTGGGACGGTGGGAATGAGAGCATCCAAACTCCAGCCCCACAACAAGCTTGTGGCTCATCATTTTCTGGTCGTGAGCAAGCACCCTGCTCTGTACCCTGACCACTGGAACAAACCAGAAATGGTTACAGATTTTGGAAACAGAAAAATTAAGTGTTTCAAACCTGAGACGCAACTGTGTATTGTGGACTTGTGGCCTTTCCATAGAGATTATCAGAACTGCCGATAATTTCAGCAGGACTGAGATCAGTGGTGCACATGCACTGTATTTCTGCCCTCACTTCTTGAATGTGAGCATAATGTCTATTACTGGTGCTTCATGGACTGTTCAAATCTATTGTTTTTCTCAGTTCTGACCTTCATTAGTTTCCTCATTTTTGAACTCTCCTTTTATGTGGCTTAAACCAGCTGTAATCAGTTTGATTAACATGCTGAAAACATTTTTGCTGCAGTGTTCTGCTTTGTGACTCAACTCCTATGAGTCCTGAGCTCACTTTCGTGCATTGCTGATGGAGCAGCTGCCCCGTGGGCGATCCCTGTATTTTCAGCACCTATGCGTGCAGCTGAAGCCAGCTATATCTATGCTATGATATTCTTGAATATTATGCCCTCAGTATTTTCTTGATTAGGAGATTAGGGAACCTGAATCTATGAATGTATTTGTGCTTTTGTCATGTCTTTATGGAGGAAATAAATCCTTCCTGCACAGACTGATGATAGATTTTAAAATATCCCTGTATTCTTCCTCCTCATACCATCAGGATGCTTGTCATCTCAAAGTCACAGTCATTATTAGGTATTTTATTCTATCAGTGTTAATTTATGATTTGGATTTTCTTTGAGGGATAATTTGGCAGATTATTTTTGACTGCTCCTGATCATATCACATTTTGCACTGGGGTTCATATCAGTCTGTTTTTCTTTGCCCAAATAGCACTTCAATTTACCCAAGCTCCTTCCCTCAATCAAGTCTCCATGGCAAATCACTTGTAGTGTTCCTTAATCACTGGTTAAAGGGTCTTAGTCAAGCTGAAACAGCATGAGTTGGGGTTTTTTTCAGCCCTATACTTTTTTGTCCTCCAGCTGTCTCTCAAGTTCTGCAGAAAATTCTGTCCTGAAATGATGGAAGAACTTTGTTCAATTTTACAAATTTGCACTGCCATCTAGAAAAAATATACAGGTCTACATTGAAGCCCATTGAATTTGAGAAGCATCTTTCCATTTTGATCTGTTTGTGAAGGACAGATGGGAATATTTCTAGTTAATTTCAATAATTTCCCCAAGTAGTTGCCTTTTCTCTTTAGGCTTATGAATGTATACTCTTCCAGAGGGAATTCAGGTCATATCTCATGAATTTTTTGTTTGAGGAAATAATTGAGAATCTCTGACTTGTTTATAGCTCTCCCTCTTAAGCTGACCCTGTTATGAGTCATCTGAAAGTGAACCTCTCCCAAAAACAAATCCCCCCAGGGCTGACTTTGGAGAAATAAACATATGGCAACACAAACGAGAATTCCGTGAATTTTATTTACCCTGAAATGCAAGTTCCTAATGAGTCAGAAACTCCCTCCCAATTTTTTTCTCTAGACATTTGTTATATTCCTGGAATGGCACTAGATGATAAACCATTTCATTTTCTTCCTCAAAGTCAGATGAATGGACATGAATTAGAGCAAAATCCAGCCTATTTTCAAGGGAGCACAGCCCAGCCAGCAGACAAGTCACACAGGTGCCTATTAGTGTAGTCCCAGGCTGTTACCTCCTTAGCTCCTGCTGCAAGTAGAGGAGGGCCTGTCAGTGTCCCATACTAATGTTGTCTCAGGAAAGATTTCTTATTGACAAGGTAGATGACAGAACCGACGCCTGTCTGGCGGAACGCTGCAGACAGCTCTGTGTTCGGGGTAACTGATTAGGCAGTCAGGGCCCTACATGAGGAGATAAAATACCCAGTCCTGTTTGTTGGAAGCAACATTTTGCTGCAGTGTTAAAAATGTTTACTTTGCTGTGTTTTCTTCTTTTGTTTCAAGGAAAGTGGAAAAGCACCACTGGGCAAGTGCACCTAACATGCATGGTACTCGAATAATACCCTAATTTACTTTTTATGTGAAATCTGGAGCTGATTCCAATGATGCTATTCGCCCCAGCCCAAAGTTTCACATAAAAATTAAATGCAGGGGGAACAATTCAAGCAGCCAGCCGCTCTACCGTTGGAAAGCTTTAAGTATCCTGAAGGTCCTGAGAGCAGCAGGAATAACTCAGTAATGCACTGAGTAAGGCTGGGAGTACCTTGGCAGTCCTGATGTGTCCAGGCAAGAGCTGTGTGGCTCCAGCTGAATACTGAATCATAAAAATGCACATTTTGCTCTCTGTAGTGTTTTGGGGTAGAGAGATGGAACGAAACTTCTGCTGTGTCCCATGTTCTAGTTAACCTGCTTTGGCTCATGCTTGTGTCAAGTAAGTAAGCCTGAAAGGACAGAAATACTTTAGGGCATTTGCAATCTGCTTGTTTGCTAATGCACAAAGGGTGAGTGGAACAGGGCAGAACAGAACAGGAAGGGCAGGGGTCCTTTGCAGCCCTGAAACCTTTTTGTTAAGAGAGAAGAGTGACTCAGAGCCAAGTCCTCAGCTGGAGAACTGTGAGATCCATGGGTTTGCAGGGAAGTGGAATGATCATTGATACCAACAAGGCTTCCTGGCCCCAATGGCACATGGCCAGCTTTGGGCCGCAGGTAAAACAGTTTAGGACCCAATGGGCCAAATAACAAGCACAGAGTTTCAGATATAGGTATGCATGAGGATTCAGGTCTTCAGAGTTAAACTAGAAGACATTCCTAACAACAAAAAAGAAAATCAGCACTTATTCGGTGGATACTGACAAAACATAAGGAATGGTTCCTCAGCTTGTACTGATTTTACCTCTTTCCTATTGCAGATTGCCGATGCCTTTGCTCTGTCATAGATGTCCAATGTCTAGATGTGCTTGATTCTTGTGGTTGCAACCCCGGTCACTGCATTGACAGAAATTTCTAGATTTCTTTTGCATGTTTTGCAGTTTGAGGAGTTTGTACACACATGTGGGATTTAAGAGCTTGTTTAAAATTGTAGATGTAATTTAAACAAATGTCTTGTACGCTAAAAAAGTATAAACAGCATTTTTTTTGAGCTCCAGATGTTTCCTGGGGGCAGTAGTGAAGAGCCTAGCAATGTGAGATTGCACACAACTACTCTGAAGTATTGTACCTGGGCAAAGTTTCTACATGATAGTAATTATATTTTAATTCTATTTTAAATCCATCCTTCATAGCTGCTTTTTATTCTGCACACATGCCTGGCCTTGCAGCTGAAAAGTAGTGCTGGGATGATGCATAATAAACACATTAATTGTTGAAGTGACAGTAACAATAGTGATAACAGGGTTACAGAAATAGAGGTAGAGCTGATGTAGATATTGAGAAAAATAAAATAAAACAATTAAAAATCTCATCACAGAATGTGTTAGAAGTCTTGGACCATCTTCATTTGTAAAATTCACTCTATTGGTGGAAATTAATAAAACTAAACTGTCAAAAATAAAATTACTAAATTCTGTGATTAAACCATATAAATCATAATATTACAGTTGGTCTGCCTTATAAAATTGTTATAGATTCCTGCAGTAGGAGCTGAATATTTGAAATCTTTGCACTAAGGGAAATAATTGTCATTGTTTTCCTGCTGACTGTAGGCCCTTGCTCTGTGTTCATGACAAAACTAAAGCTTTAGGGCAGAAACCATGAAGTGTCCTGCCCAAGGGTCATTATTTCCCCCTCTCAGCTGTGGGAAGTGGGAATGTGGAGGAGTTGAGTCACTTGGCCAGGATGTCAGAGGTTAATAGCATTGCTAGGAAGAGAAAGGAGATATTCTGGCTTCCTCATTTTTAAGGATTTCCATGTAGCTGTTTTAGAAGGAGTTTACCTATGTTTTCACTGTTCTTATAGCAGTGGAATGTCCTGAGAGAGTGGCTAAGGCAACTTTATTCCACCGCAGCTCTGTGCTGTGGTGCACCTGTGTTTAAGCCCATATAAAACCAAAAATAATAAAACCTAGGTTTTGAGTGCTTGATCTGAGACCCATCAATACTTCCTTATCTTTATGAGCCTTGAAGCGTTCCAACTTCTGTGCCCAAAGGGATAACTGAAAAGATTTGTGGAAATAGTGCAGACTGAAGTTCTGTCACCTGCAGTAAGAGCATTTACAAGCCAAATTTCATGACCGTGTATACACATTGAATGAATTGTAGCAGTGGTGAGTATGATAACAATATTTAATTACGAGATGAAAATCTTGGAAAGCTCTACTGAGGCATGGAGTTGAAACAATGGTATGTATCAGCCTTAAAGATTAAGGCTTATTATCACCAATTTTTTATGCTAATCAGAGTTGAGTAGTGGATCTGCCTCATTTACTTATGTGTGACAGGCTGTAGCTGAGCTAAAGACCCTCGAGCACTGTACAAAAGAATAGTTGATATTTTTGTTTAAAAAAAGTAGTCCAAACCTGAACCCTTTGGGAATCTTAACATCTGTTTTGAAAAGGGGTTGAAGAGGTTGCCCCCCAACTTTGTCCCCTGCAGGTTGGGACAGGAGAGGAAAACAGGAAGTTTTATTCATCTTACTTTCTCAGTTTTCCAAGTTATAGTCTCCAGCTGTTTCCATCAACTTTGTTTTCTGAGAAAAAAAAAAAAAATGAAAAAAGACCTTTATAGAGCTCTTTAGCTTTCTTTAAGTGACTCTTTGTTGAGACCTGCATTGCATTTTTCAATAATTCCAGGGTAGTCTTCTTTCTTCTTTTCCCAAAACAAATATCTCTTGTCCAGCTTCTCCTCAGCCTGAAAGAAAAGAAACAAAAGCAAAATAAAAGCAGCGGGCTGTGGGCAAAGGGAGGGGAATGGTGTCTACAGCAAGAAATGTGGCCATGCAATGTCAGACCTTGAGTGTCTGTTGCAAGTGAAAGCCTACCTGCAGGCAACCAGCAAGGGCACCTTCCACTTCACCTAAAATCAACAGCGTTTTACATAACATTCCCACATAAAGACTGACCATAGCACTTGGCAGTTAGGAACCAAAGGGCTGGTGTTTTAAGTGGCACTCATCACATAACCTGCATCCCATTTGCAGGGCAAATTCTCCCAAGTATGTCCATTCCGAGAAGTGCATTAACCCACACCATCTGTAACATGTAGGAACTGGCTGCTCTCTTTACTTGCTACCTTTTGTACAGGAGCAGGGGCAGAAACCCCTGCAAATGCTGGGGAACAGTTAGCCGTCTTCACTGATGAGGTCATTGAAACAACAGTCACTGCTGTTCCTTTCTCTCTTTCTTTGTGGCTCAGGGAAGTGAAATTATTGAGTGTTTTTCATAAGGTGTCTGAAAGGTGTCTGAACTAGAGGAAGATACTCTGCAGAGGTGCCTTTTTGTTTTGCAAGTCCATCTCATGTATTGGGGCCATGTGCCAGGAGGTAAAGCAGCAAATGATATTTACAGGCAACTGATACTCCACTGTTAAGGCCAAATTATGAATACCCTTGGATAAGAGTTTTAATGCATTCTTTAATGCTTTATTTTGTGTTGCTTTGTGGGGTTTCAGTTTTGGGATTTTGAGGGAATTATTTTTTTGTTCTGTTTTGTTGTTGGTTTAGTTTGGTTTGTGCTTTTTTATACTTCATATTAGCATAACTATCATCAGTACAGAGTGTTTAAACAATTGGAGATATAATGCCAGGTTTTCTACAACCAACTTCTATTCATATCAGAGATAGAGTTGCTCTTGTCTCCTGAAACATTTCCTGTTTTTCAGTCACTTATAATTTTGTGAGACATTTACTATTTCAGAGGCAAGGATCTGCTTTGGACTGATTTCTCCTGGAAAATTTCTGTAAAGTTGTTAGATGCTGCTAAGAATGAAGCAATTGGAAAAAAAGATTCTTTTGTTGACTTGAGATTTTCTAAAGGGAAAGTGACGAGTTTCAAGGAAAGTCAGGAAGTCAAGGTGTGTGTTCCAGCTCTCTGGTAGTGGTCTCTGACACCTATCACCTTTGGCTGAACAGCAGAGATCTGTGCAGTGCATTTTAAGCTACCTTCTGGTAGTTTGCCTTGTGAATGGCAGCACAATGTCAAACACAAGAATCTGTTCCTCTTCTTGTAAAACAAGCAAAATGCACACCAATTGATGAAAATATTATCAAATATGATAACTTTGATACTTTTGTTTATGCAGGTTATTATTGCAGATTGTCTTTCATGACGAAGTTCATTCTGTAATGAGGACAGAAAGTTCCAGGAACTGATCATGGAAAAAGACGCTCTAAGAACTGCTCCCACTTCATTGGTCCCAGCGATGGAAAGGGGATAGAGAATGAGACAGAAGAGCATATGGCAAGGGGGTGATGTTCTACCCTGGAGAGTTGGATACTGGCCCTTTTTCTGTCAAACAGCACCCATGTGGTGATAGCTGAGTCACTCGAGCCAATCTTTTCAGAAGCTGTCAATAATTTTACATTGCTTTTTTTCTTAGGGCAGGACTTGTAGGCGTGCTGAACTTTCTCAGTTGCAGCTGAAGTCAAGGGAAGCTGTACTTTGAACATGAAATAGTAATCCAAAAAATCTGGGAATTTAAAATCATATCCAAATAGTTATGTTTGGCCTTAATCTTTCTGGGACCCACCAGCTTTCAGCACGGAGAGATACTGCCAAGCCCTCTCATTTCAAAGTGATACTGTACAGGAAGTTCACTGTGAAGGTCTCTGTTATGGCAATGAAGGATATTGTCTTCAGATCAGGTTTTGAATGCTGCCTGAGAAATAAGGCAAGTATAAGTTGTGTTGAACTGCAAGAAAAAAAACAAAAGGGAAAATAACCTCCTCATCTCACTAGCATGCCATCTTTTCTGTGCAGGGTGGGTGTACTAGAGCCATGTCTGTATATAGGATTTGTGGAGTCCTGCACATGGGTCACAAGACCCCAAGCAGCGCTACAGTCTTGGGGGAGTGGCTGGAAAGCGGCCCAGTGGAAAAGGACCTGGGAGTGTTGTTTGACAGCTGGCTGAACATGAGCCAGCTGTGTGCCCAAGTGGCCAAGAAGGCCAATGATATCAGAAATAGTACAGCCAGCAGGATCAGGGCAGTGGTTTTTCCCATTGGCACTGCTGAGGTTGCACCTTGAAACCTGTGTTCACTTTGGGTTCTTTCAGAAAAGACACTGGGCCACTGCAACGAGTCCAGAGGAGGGCAACAAAGCTGGTGAAGGGTCTGAAGTGCAAGTCTTATGAGGAGTAGGTGAAGAAGCTGGAGTTATGTAGCCTGGAGAAAAGGAGGCACAGGGGGAAGCTTAATTGCTCTCTACAGCCACCTGAGAGGAGGTTGTAGCCAAGTGGGGTTGGTCTCATCTCCCAGGTAACAAGTGGCAGGATGAGAGAAGATGGGCCCAAGTTGTACCAGAGGAGGTTTAGATTGGATATTAGGAAACAATTCTTCACTGAAAGGGTTTTCAAGCATTGGAATATGCTGTCAGGGGAAGTGGTGGAGTCACTACTCCTGGAGGCGTTTAAATAAACTGTAGATATGGCACTTGAGGACATGGTTTAATGGTGAACATGGTGGTGGTTCTAGGTTGAGAGTTGGACTCGATGATCTTAAAGGTCTTTCCCAACCTTAACAATTCTATGACTATGATTCCATGATTCCTTGTCTTGCTATCTACAAATTACTCCAACTTCTCATTTTACTAACTGTGTTCTGTGGACATTTAGAAGATTAGAAATAGACATCTTCCCCAGTTTAGTCAACTTCTTAAGTAGGAAGAAAGCACCTTTTTCGCTTGCATTTCAGAAAGTCAGATTGTCGGTATTACAACAAGTGGTCTCAGTCCTTTTCCAGGTCTGACAGTGCCAGCATTTTCTCATGACCTACTCTGATGAAAAAACAAGGGAAGTACAAGATGAGAAAGAAGCCACTGAAAAACATACCTGCAAGCACTCTGCCCTGCACTGTTGACTCCTGCTCCATTACCTGACCACTTCACTAGCTTGTTTGAAGCCTTCCTGAATTGCAGCTTTTTCAGTGTTACACCAATAGGCATATTAGGAATATAACTGACTGACTGCTGAGCTGGGTGTGCTGTTATAGGGGAAATACAGCAACGCTATCACTTTCTGAGGTGACTGAATGTAAACTTATGTGAGCTGGGCAAATATTAAAGTAAAACGTCCATGTCATAGAGGACTCCAGCTAGGAAGAGAAACTTATGCTTTCTGAAACGAGATTTATCTGATGCAATCCCACTGAATTGCAAAAAAAATACAAAGCCCTGTTTTTCTTCACACAGCAAGAATTGTAGAAGAGGCATGGCCTCTGTTTTCAGCTCAAGTCTCTTTTCCATTAAATGCTTAGTGTAAAAGCTCTTTTGCCTTTTCTCTTAGCTTTTCTCAAAGGCACATTCCTGACCCTTGTTATGTCTGTGTTGTTGTCTTTTTCCTTGCCACCATCTGTCTCTTCCTTTGATCTTTTTGTCTCTCTCTCATAGACACCCAACTGATCTCAAAACAATGGCCAGTAAAATCCTTCCATCCATGTGTCTCACAGGTGCTCTCTTTTTGGACAGTGATGTGTGGTGGTGGTTGGAAGGAAGGAAAGCTATGGTACTTCCAGCTGTCTGCTCCCATAATGAACTGAACTGTTTCTTATGACTGACCATTAGAAGGGTAATGTTCATCCTGATTTAGAGAGATTTTACCCCAATGACTAATGAAACTGTTGATGAGAAATCAGACTGTTTCTCAGCAGCACTGAGAAACACTGAAAGCACAGCACTTAAGGCGGTACCAGAGAGAACAAAGGTCCTTTCATCTTCTTCTGGTTACAGTCTCTGTGCTTCATCTAGTTATAAATTTGATGCTCTTTCTCAAAGCTATTCTGACTTAGAAGTTTGAAGAAATGTACTTCATGCATTTAAGCATTACCATACTTCTTTTTCATTCATTGCAAAGTTGTCTTTTTTTGCCCAACTGTGCGTTGTCTGAGAAAATAATATCTAGGTGTAGTAAATTGTTTCTCATCAGTGTTACTTCTACATGGCTCCTGAATTTTACCTAGTGAATTAGGGAATCACAGAATTGCTGGCTGGAACTTTTCCTGGAGGTCTCTAGTCCAACTTCCTACTCACAGCAGGTCTATCACTGAAGTGAAAGCAGGTCAGCCGCTGATTTGTCTACCAAGCTTTAAAACCTGTCAAGGGCAGAGAATCAATGCCCCTGAGCAATCTTTCCAGGGCTGCACTGCTCTCCTCCTGGTGAAGCTTCTCCTGAGGCCCTGCCCAGTGCAGCAGTCTTGTCTCCTCTGTGACTGCTCCACCTCCCCTGGTGACCCTCGGGGGTGAGGCTCTGTGAGTGGAACTGAACAGTGGCAAGGATGGTGGTTCATACAGCATGGAGGTGTTGCCAAGGTTGAGTAGGTTTATGCCCTTCATCAAAACCACTTCCATAAAGAAAAAAAGGCAGATCATTTTCATAGGAGACTCTCTCCTGAGGAGAACAGAAGGCCCAATATTCAGACCAGACCCACTTGCTGAAGTCTGCTGCCTCCCTTGGGCGTGGGTTGAAGATGTGAAGAGAAAGCTTCCACCCTGGTACAGCCCTCCAGTTACTGTCCATTATTGATTTTTTTCAGATAGGCAGTGATGAAGTTGCAACAAGAAGTCTGAGGGCAAGAAGCGAGTCTTCAGGGCCTTGAGTTGTCTTTAAGTAATGTGATTGTCATTTATAGGTAATTTTTGCAAAGTTTGTTGCTTGGGTAAGTAGGGATTAACTTGCACATGGCACTGTTTGGTTAATTACTAATCTGAAAACAATGTCAGTATTCCATGTACAAAGGGCAAAAATTAAAAAAATTAAAATTAAGACTTGTTCACTTTTTCAAAATAGAAAATTCAGAATTTTAATAACTACATTCTTCTTTGGGCTAGCCTAACATCCAATACTTTCTTCCCAGTAGATTTAGCATATTCTTTCTTTTCATTTAAATTTGAAAGTTCAGCAGGCTTAGCTGTCTTATTCGGGACAAAAGCTCTCCTGACATTCATTTACTTATATAAGAATCTCATCTTTGATTGGAAAGAGCAAAACAAAACATGGAGATTATGAAGATTTCAAAACATCTCTTTCAAATAAAAGCTTTAATCCTGCCAAGAGCCATTCCTCATGTACAAATAGAGTGAGAGTACTCCAGTGCCCTTCTGTAAGCTCAGTGCTTAGAGATATTGGACTTTTAGACTGAACTCAGGGTATTTTAGGGCACAACTGGTCTTACTATTTTTCTGGTTTAGCAAATTTGAGTTCTTCTGGAATCCATGCTTTTCAAAACAAATGTTGTGTAATTGGAAGTTTCTTGGAAGAAAAATGCAAGAATGATTCAATCTGGAAAGTTTTCCTTATACTGAGAGATTGAAGAAAAAGTTAACAGATCTGTGTCTTGTTCTCAAAATACTTATGTAAGGGAATTCTTTTTTTCTGTGAATAGATGATACGTTATACAACAGCAGAAGGAGATTTCAGCTCTGGAATCCAAACCTAGAGAACATTATGCCGGAAAAATCGTGCATGTCTTTAATAACAGCATTCATATGATGAATCCTTGTTGCTGAGTGTCTTAGAAGTAAAGAATGAATGTCTTCCCAATCACTGCACATTAACAGCCATGGGTAGGGCCAGTTGCAGGAATGTCTGGTAGAGACATTGGCCAGAAAATCAATAAGATAGTTGCTGACAGCTTTTGCAGCCTGACTTTCCTGCTGCTGCCTTCTCTTGTTCTTTCTCATACTTCCTACCACCTATTTTCTCTCCTGTCAGCTCTAGTTACAGCCTCATGCCCTCCTTGCATTGCTTCCTTGGCAACACCATCCTTTGCTTCTGCTCTGGCTTTGCCTCCTCATCTCCCACAATCCCAGCAGCCCCATGACTGACTTAGGTAATGCTGCTGGCGTCTATTAGTTGGTGTGTGCTACTTGGTAATGTTCCTTAAGCTGCAGTGTGAGATGTCCCACCAGGCAGGCATGCACTTTGCTGACAGGAACAGGCAGCCCAGAGAATCACAAACAAGTTCTTCCCTGTCTGTCTGAAGGCACAGAACAGTCCTAAAGGCAGGATTTTAACTACATCTGCACTTCTATAGCTCTTTTCTACAATCAGTTTCAGGCCACACACAAGTAGTGTGCAGAAAAAATTCTTAATTTGGTTCTGAGTTAGATAGGAACAGTAAGATCATGGACATGTATGGATTTTATGGATAGATAACAATAGTATCTGTGGCTGAAGATCAAGAGGGGTGGTTTAAGGTTATTGCTATTTTTTGCCATTTAGAAAATTCCACAAATCAACTCTGCAGCAATCTTTTTGTGGAAAAGAGGAGGGGTATCCTGGCACACAAACACAATATGTTCTGCCATATCTAATGCAAAGTAAGGTGCATTTTTTTCTCTTTTTTTTTTTTTAAACAGTGATGCTGAAAACAAATGGATACATGAGAAGAGACAGTACCGTCTGTGAAGTTTCAGTTTTAATAAACCACATGACAGAATCCAGGTCTTTCACCATTTAGTGAGTCCTGATACATCTTCAACATTTCCACTGTCTTTTTAGAAAAAAAACCCCAAGAATTAAGGACTTGACAATACTAATACGAGACTGAAAATGTGTGTATTATTAGCACAAGAGTGCTTTTGGCAGACCTGTGTTTAGTATGTGAGCTCTAGTGGTTTACTGGCTTTCTGCTCCTGTAAAAAATCTGAAAGGGGAGGAAGATTTAGAAGTTAAGTAATGAGGGTAAATGCTACGGAAAGGAAATGGAGACAAATGGCTATTGACCCTGCTCTCCCTTATTAGACAGCAATTAATTTTTCAATTGGTAAAACGACTTCATCCTGTCAGTTTCCTGTTGCGGAACCAGGCAGTCTATACCTCGGGCCCTATGTTTCCCAATAACACTACACACACTCGATCTTAGCCGAAAAAGTCAGAAGTGATAACACCCACAGGGCAAGCCCTTTCCAGCCATTCATGAGCCTTGTCTGGCTTTCTCCATCTTGGATTTCTCTACTGTGGTCTTAGCATTAGCCTTCCCTTAAATTGCCCATTTGTGTGGCATTGAAGAATGTTGGCACTTTCGCTGGCTCTGCTCAGTTTTGAAATAGAGAAAGTGGAAGGCTGTCTCTTGGAGCCAAAGCTATGAAAAGTGGATTTTCACCTCCAGAACAGCGTTGCAACTGATTTACACTATATAATGAAAGGCAATCACAACATCGTGTGTGCTTTGTCTGGAGTTGATTCTCCAGCTGTTGAAACAGTATCTTTTTTTCATTAAATTAAAGCAAACTGTAGCCAGCATCAACATCAAGCTCCAAAAATGTACTGCTTAAATCTTTTAGGACAGATGCTGATCTCCCAAACACTGGTGTGAATCTAAAGGAATGAGAGTTTTACACTAACATATGTGAGACCAACGAGCTTATTTTGTGCCAGCAATCTTTCACTGATATACCTTATTTTAAGGTGCCACCGAAGTAACTTCTCCCCATAATTCCAAAGCTATTGAAGATTAAAGATAAGCATTACTGGTAAACAAAGAAACAAAGAAAGAGATGTGGAAAAAAAGTTCTCTTTCTTTCTCAGTTAAATACTAGTTAAGGGGAAAACATTTCTGGAATATTTTTTAATCAATCAAAGTCTTATTCAATCAAAATAAGTGGGCAGAGTAAAATTGAAAATGCTGTTTCTTAAACACAAAAGCATTCACACAAGCTTTATGATGGAAACTTAAAGAACTGTCTTTTGTTCACTCCTTTTTTGCCATTGTGTGGGAATCTTCAGGTTTTATTAAAGACAATTTATATAAGGTTTGTTCCATCGCACTCCCTGTTAGCTTAGCTTAGCTTTGCTATGAGAACTCCTTGGGAGACTTGGTGCGGAACTATTGTTCTGGAGGGGTTTTTTTGGTCAATGTCAGATACTCAAACACTGAGGAGAGGGGAATGGAATTAAAATAAAATTTCTTAAACTGAAAAAGTGTATATGTGGATGGGAGGAGCTGAGGGGTCTATTTTAGACTTCTGTACCTCAGAATTAGCTGAAGGGAATTTCCCAACAATTTCCACATACCATGCACAGTTCATCCCTGGATTGCGATCAAATACAGGAAGGATTATTCCCCAAAGGAGAATTTGGGAGAGTTTTAAATAAAATGTGAAAACAGAGAGCGATAATGGAAATCTGCCCATAAACAGAACTCTTGCATCCTATGTTGAATGAAATACTGCCTCAAGGAAGTATTTTTTCAGTACACAATTACATTGAAAGTGGAGTACCCAGGTGGCACTGTACCTGCCTCTTGTCCTCTGTGTTCACACCCAGTCCAAAACCTCTATAGCCGTGGTCTTGGCACGTTTGCAAGCAGAGCTGCGCCAAGCTGGCTGTGATTCCCAGGCACGTGCTGGCTGCTGGAGCCATCCTGGGGAGACACATCTGAAACATGATACAGCACCATGAAAAAGTGTGTGCTACAGCCTTAGCTTGCATTCACCACCAAAATGTAGTTTACTGGCCAAGAGTTTCATCCCTTCCTTGCTGTCCAAGATCACGTTTGGGCATTACATGTGGGGACAGGGATGTTTGTAGTGTTCATTACCTTTTGCAACAGGCATTTAGAACTTTATTGGCAATTTATCCAGTCTGGGAGAAAGAAGCATAAATCCCATGGACAAAATTTCTTAGCGGGCTATTGGGCTAAGAAAAGTACATTTGTAAGTCCCCAGTCTTAAAATAAACTGGTCTGCTTGAATTGAGGAGACTTGGAAAAAGGAAAAATTCCTTTCTTATTCCTTACCGAAGAAAATCTCCCATTTTCCTACTAGATTTTCGCAAGTACTGTCTACATAATACAATTATAAATTTTTGCATCAACTTTTCCATTTTCTGTCATTTTGGTGAAAATAAGTAAACAATGGAATCACTTCAGTAACTCTTTCAGAGAAGTCCCATTATGTTGGAAGTCAGCTTCATGATTTGCCTTGATGATTTGCTTTGCTTCCTAAATGGTGAGATTTTTATCTGTTTCACAACATGAGAAAAAGGAGAACTCATCATCTCTCCTCACTCCTTTCCACCCCAAAATCTTTTCTTACCTTTTAATTAAGCCACATTGTATGAAATACATGAGGCTTGAATCCACAAGCATAGTCTCATTGGTTTCAACATGAATTATGCATTGCAGGTTTGTATGTATAAATAGCAACACTGAAACCAAAATGCCTTCTAAGCCAAAACCCTTTAAGCAACAGAATGAATGTTGTGGTCATAAAATAGTCCAGGATGACATGATATTAGAAATTCAAGCTGAAGTGCCCTTCCATGTGCATTAAAAAATTTACATATTAAAATAAATTGCTCCCTAAGTCATCCTTATTCTGTTTTATTACCCTTCTAGTAATGCTGTACATGGATACCTTGGCTAACCTCATTCTTATTTTGTAGAGGTGCATGTGCCAACAATAGCTGGCCAAGAGTAAATTCTGCACAACTTACCCTTATTCACAGGGAATACCCAGCCAGTTAGTGATCTGAGTGATTCATGTGCAGATGTCAATGGCTCTGTCCAGGCCTAGTGCTCTGTTTGCAATATTCTGTTCTTGCATATTTTTGTATAGAGTCCCTCTTGCCTAGGATAAACAAACACAACAGCACACTCCAGAAGCAAGAGGAAACCCAGACTGAAAAATGAGACTGCACATGAAAGAATCTCTAACAGAAAGTAACATGTCAGTGTAGTATTTTTACTTCAAATATGTATTATGGTGCTAACCATTATGCAGGTTTAATAAAAAGCCTCAGCTCCAAGGGCAGGCCTGTTTCTCTCTACATTTACATTTCCTGGTTTTATATTGCTCATTTGACTTCCGAATATCAAAGCTTTAAAGGAAATCTCATCTATTTCCCTTTCTTCCAGACCTGAAATGCCAAGAGCTCCAATTCGAATCTTCTCCTGTATATTTATTGCTTATTAAAAGAGATACAGGAAAGGATAATAACTCATGCTGCAAAAGTCTACCTGCAAAAGTGGGGAAATACCATATTAAATATGTAATAGCAATTCAGTCCTCTTAGGTATTAAAAATATTATGACTCAAGGTGTAATTTTGCCTCTCCCCTGGCAATTTTGCCTCATTCAGTGCTGGCAAACAAATCAATGAGCCATGGCTCAATATTCCCTTTGATTCAGGTGGCTAAATGTATGTCATATGCCTCCTTCACTGCATGCTAGCCAAAGTCCTGGGTGAAAACTGAACATTTTTCTCAGTTTTCTTTGGTGGTTCTTAAACATTTCCAAGTTGCTTTGGTTTTTGTTTTGTTTTTTCTTTTTCCAGAAAATCCCTTTTTACTTTACAGGCAAAAGGTGATCCATAAGCTGGAACACTGCTCTTGACAGATGGTGTTGAGAGTGGTTACCTTCTTCAGAGAGATAGAGATATTGGGGAAACTGAGGTAGAAACTTTCCAGGATCTGAAGGCAAGTATCCCCTCAGAGCACATTCTTCTTACTGTTCCCTGAAGTTCTTCACCAGTCTTGTTGAATTCCAGCTCAACTAAACCATCTTCTTCTCTTTGCTTCCCCAGTCTTCCTTCCTCAGGCATTTAGTGACAGTACGAGCACTTTCCGTTCTGAAATTTTCTTCTCTGAATTCACAGTCCAGGTGACAAATCATGCTCCTCACCACTCTCTTCCTCTCTTGTTGTAATGGCTGTACTTGACATCTGCTGGAAAAATAATATGACTGGGATTTTGACAGGAGTTCTTCAGCGCCTCAAGGGCTACATCCTATTTCCTGTAGTACCTTTAAAACAAAGTTTCTGGGCTGAATGTGTACTTTATTGGCATTCAACTAATACTCCAGGACAGGAATGGCCTTCTTGCAGGTATTCTTTCCTCCTTGTAAAATTCCCGCCTTTCCTGAGGAATGCCTGAGAACAAACTCTTGAAGAACAAGCTGTCAACACTCTTCAGTGTTGTAAAATAAGTATTTCCTTGCCCTAAACTGCTTTACACAATTCTCAGGCCTACTCCAAGTTTTGGGAAAAAAAAAAAAGGCAGTTCTCTAGATTGTTGCATAGAAGTTGGAGACCCCACCTGTGCTTGAGAGTGTTTTAGTATTTGGTGATCTGCAGTTGCTGCTGTAAGATTCACTTAATTCCCAATGCCATGTTCACAGTAAGCAATACCAATGAGGTAGGATACATGATAGAGGACCAACAGCAGGAAGTCTGACAGTGAGAGTCTTCAATGCCACCTGGGCATGCTGTACCTCCTAGTTACAGTTTGGCACTAATATGTTTTTTAATGTAGGAAAACCTTGACACAACCAAGTTGCAGATGACAATAATGTTGCATCAGAACTGCAATTGTCCCAAGACTTTCAGTGCTACCTGCATCTTCTGCAGGACAGTCTCGCTCAGCAGTGTTTTGTAATACATACAACAGAGCAGGTGTGAAGATGAACATTTAAAAAACCACAAATCTTGTTGTGGAGCGTCCCACCTCTTCATGCAAATCCTTGTTAAAAGAACATAAAGAACAAGTGGCACCTGAAGCAACCATGAGGGGATGAACCAACAGGATGCTTTGGTTGTGGCTGCCCTGAGGTGATTTCTTCTGCATCTCAGTGCCTGCTGGGTGCACCTTCGTGACAGAACTATAAGCAATATCACCGGCTGGCCAGAGAAGCAGGAGAGCTCACATTGAGTCCATAGGTGTTCAACAATCTCTGAGAACACTCATGCATTTGAAAAGCATTTGAGAAATATGACTGAAGACTCAGCCCTGCTGTGGCAAGAGGCTTGCTGCTGCAGAAAGTGGATTTGTAGAAAGAGGTGGCTGACCCAAGAGATTCAACACACTGAGCAATAGTCAGGTTGTCTTTGATTACTGTTGCTAAAGGTAAAATTATGATGAACTGGACTTCTTGGATTCACTTATTATATTTCAAAACCTTTGAAACTATTACAGTTATGATGTAGAACTTTGTATGAAAAGCCAAGATCCTACAGGTCCCTTGGCTCCCGTGTGCTCTCCCTTCCCAGATCACAACACAGAACAAAGGCAATGCACTGCGTTGTATGCAACATCTACATGTGGCATCCCACACCAACACAGCACGAGTAGATTCCCACAAGGAGAAACTGCAGAGTTGTTTCGCTGCGCCCAGGTTTTCAAAGCCCGTGGTTGGTTTCCCCTGCCTGCGTGGCTGGTTTCAGCTGTGGATTTTTTTCCCCCCGGACAGATTTTTGTGCTTCGGAATGACCAGCCTCGCTGTGTCTCCTCCAGCCTCGCCGCCCTCTCTGAGCCACCCCGGCCCGTGACAGCAGAGGGCAGCAAGACACAGAGAAGATCGTTTCCTAAATTGGGTCAAATTCCGCTTTCCGACGTTTGCTCTGCGGATACAGTGGCTGCAAAGGCTGCCCGCGGTGCCTCGGCAGCATCCCAGGCTGGCGGGGGATGCCGGCAGCGGGCCCGGGCTGGCTCCTGTGCCGGCTGCGCTGCCGTGCCGGGCAGGGCGGTGCGCTCCGCGGGGCCATCGCGGGCGGGGGCGCGGCCGTGCGCCTCTGCATCGCCCAGCAGGCTAGGAAGGGAATCCTGCTGATTTCGGAGACTTTGCCCAGTTACAAGAGCACCATATGGCATTTTATCATGCTCGTGTTGAAAAGCTATGAAAATCTGAAATTAGCTATGGTTAGCCTTCACCAAACAGCAAAAGGTAGCACTTACTTTAACTGTGAATAAATCATTTCTTACGTAATGACGAGACCTGCTGGGATGCAATCCTTTTCACCTCTGCTCTGCAAATCTCTAAAGAGAGATGCATGTTTGGAAAATATTTTGTACTGAAGGACAAAGCTAAAGGGTTGTAGCTGCTATGTGGTTTTTAGCAAATACTATTTGTTATCTCTATAGGCTTATAGAAATGGACCTTTTTTGCTTGCTTAGATATTGGTTAGGTAAAAAAACCCTGGGGTAATGCAACTTTCTCTTCAGTCTTCTGTCAGTATGTACCCAGAACAGCCGGTGTTGGTGCAGGGTAGAAACCCAACTGCTGGTGTCCTTTCAGGTGACAGCAAGAACAACATCCAACCATATTTCCTGGGGGTAAGAGTAGCTGCCCTCAAATGCAGGAACTGAAACTGCTGCCACGTTGGTCTTCATGCCTACCTATAAATCACCAGGTTGGGAACATGTAAACATAGTGAATATAACTTTAGGCAGGTACAAATCAGCTCTGGGATCTGGAATGCGCAAGTGCAGTGGGATGGTTACTCTGCTTTCTTGCCCTTAGCATGACAGCGGCAATATTCGGCTTGGATGTTGTCTTCAATAATGGTCTTGTTATCTGAAAGGTGAGGCCTTAACCTCTGTACATCACTAAGCTTCTCTGAACAGAGGATTTATTTCCATGATGAACAAACATTTGTGAAATTCAGCATAACCTTTGTGTTAGATAAACTTCTTACATCAGCAGAATGATTGTGGGGGTTTTCTCCTATACAATGTTTAGAGCAGTTGATCTCATGGACTTAAAAAATCTGTTTCTCCAGTGCAATGTCAGAGATGTTGAAGAAACATGGCAAGTGGCTTGAATAGATTTGAGAACCATGCGTGGGGGATGATAGAAGATGGAAGACGAAAAACAGTCTGAAGGGACCTTAACTTTTAATAAAAATGTTTCAGAAGAACAGAGCATTTTGACCTGGTTGTGGTTATAATTTCTTTTTAATATTGTAAACTGAGACAAAGCACTGTCATGTGAGCATGTGGCAGAGCAAAGCTATCTGGTTTAGTTTCACTGAAACTTCAAGAAGTTCATCCTAGTTCAGATTCTCATTAATCAGTTATTACTTAACAGTATCCCCACTGAGTAATCACAAGCATGCTCTAATACCCGTTTTATTTTTTACAGCTGCTATCAAGCGGTGTGCTCCTCTGCCGAGTATGGAACCAAACCCTGTGTTTCTTCCTGCTATCACTGGCTGGCGGAGAGATGAGAGTACTCAGCATGGCAGAGCGTATTTTAATGTCATACAGGAGATAAGGCAGACCTCCAGTTTCATGCAGTGAAACTATACTTGCGTTCTAACACATGTATTCCTAACACTTTCTGTTTTGTTTGGGATTTTTTAAACATCTTCTGTTTGGACTGTCTTCCATATTAATTCTATATTTCAATGTTAAATTAAATTTTTTGATAAAATTCATTGCATTCTGTGCTGCTATAATCCGAGAGCTGCACAATGTAAAAGAGGATTGGTCTCTGTATAAAAGATTTCTTGGGTTTTTGGGGGGTTTTTTGTTGTTGTTGTTGGGGTTTTTTTTGTTTTGTTTATTTTTGGGTTTTTTTTAATTCAATAGGAACAGGATTTGGGCGTTAAATCCAGGGCAGACTCTATGCTGAAGTCAAAGCAACCACAACTTTTTCATAAACAGGTTGTAGTTGCTTATATTCTGCAGTAATGAACACTGTACAAAAATCTTAACTTCAGGAGGAAAAAGTAATGAAACTTTGGGTGACAAACACCATTCTACTCCATCTCCAGGGGCTCTTCTTAAGAAATTTTTGCATGATGGGCTACTAAGAAATGCTATGTACTGATGTTTTTCCTAAGTTCAATATTGCTCTCAAGTGAGTACTTTTCAAGTGGATTTTAGAAGCACGCCATCTTCCAAGGGAAAAAAAACCAATGTAGTGTTTGTTGACCCCACATCATGGAAGCACATTCCACTTTACATTTTTCATTTTAGTTGTGATTTTCCAAAGACTTCTAGGATGTAAAATATAGAGTTGAAATTAAATGTCATTTTAAACTAGAGGAGAATTTCTAACATGAAAAGGTTCTAACATAAAAGAGGTAATAGACTGAAAGTTCTATTCCTGTATTTTGACAATGGAAAGTGCATACTTCTCATAAATTTAAAAATAAATTTGTGGGTTAAATGACATCTTTGGTGAACAAATACATGTATAGCATCAAAGATGAAAATTTCCTTCTTTGTCCATATCCTGTCACTAATCAGAAATCTGACCCTAAATGAATTTTCACAGACTTTAACCCGCTCTAATATTTTGTAGAAATCTATGAAAAATACTGCAGTATATATTTTCCCAAAGTGTCATATTTTTCTGTTGATATTTTCCTTAATTTTTTTCATCCCTTTTCCCTTCCTGGAGTACTGCTGCATAGTGAAAGTCCCTACATGCTTGTTAGAGAGCTGGAAGAAGTGCCGTAGACCCTTGCCTTTAGGCATAACACTGTAACATCATCCCATGCAATTAACTGCTTACAAAATGTTTCTTTCTCTCACTGTTCATGGCACATATTATGGATTATTAGCTGAAATTTGTCTTCTCACCTAGGGCAGGAATCTGCTTCATGGCAAATTTCCAGAATGTGTCACCCAGGCGTCAAGATAGACTTACACTCCTTAGCATGAAAAATCCTTTTCCCCACCTGGAATTCCACAGTGATTGATTTCCTACAAAGCACCTCACTCCAAAGTGAATTAAGGGTTGGACTCACCTCCTGCCTGCTTCAGGAACCAGGGGGATTTCAACAGCCAAATTCTTGTGCTAAACTAAATTTCTCTTGGAAGTCTTGGACTGAGTCCACTGGACATGGTACTGTGGAGGTGTGGCTGTGAGTTCCAGCTTTAATCCTTTGCTCACTCCTGCATTATGTGGGCTTGATTGAATCATCTGGGGCAAGTTTTTCAAACATTCCTTCATTTTGGCATTTTCAGCAACTGACATTTTCCTAGTAAACCCTATCTTCTTTCCTCCTGCCACTCTGTGCGGTGCTATTTTCAGAAGAAGTGCCCAGGTGTTGACCGACAACTCTGTAGACCAGGTCATAAATCATTGTTAATTCCTCCTTCTAAGTAAGGCTGAAAGTCTCTTCCCTATTTCTAGCCTCACTGGCCCCATCAGTGGTTTTTTTTCCCCTAAAGCTATAATCTGTCTCCCAGCAAGTTAAGTTGAGTTCTACAATAAAACCAACAAAGTATGGGGTTTTTTCTGCAATCTGTTAGCATCAGGAGAACAGAAATTGCCAAACATTTTTTAGAGATGCACATTCCCCTTGTAAGTATTTATTTATGAAACATGAATTACCTCTCCTATATTTATCTTGTTAATGGTGCCTAGTTACAGCACTGTTGGGTACGTTGGAAACTAACCTCAATAGAAGTGGCCTTGAGAATTAGTTTGGAAAATAACTGAAATCTTTAGAGATAAAAGTGTCATCACAAGTACTTCTTAATGGGCTCTATTTCAAGTATAAAGCATTTTGCAGTTGGCTTAATACTTTTATGCTACATTTCAGTCTGATTTTGTTAAAAAGCAAACAGAAAATGCTTGAATAAAACTTTACGGTGGAAATTATTTAATATATTTATTTATTTTAGCAGGTTAAGGCAATTTGAAACCTAAGAACACACATGTAGATGGCAATGGAGGTGCAATTAGTATGACAACTGGCATATGGGATAGGCATACAATGTTTGAAAACCATCCCCAGAACTTTGGTATTATAAAATCCTTTTTTGATGGGTGTTTAACCAATAAGCAGAGTCCTGTAATATGTTCCTCTTGGCAAGAGAAGACCATGTGGAATATAAATAACTTTCTCTCATGCAGGACTTACAAACTGAGCGTGGGACAGATCAAATAGGGGAATATTTCTTTCCTGAGAAAAGTTCCTGATCTGTTCAAAAGGTGATGAAAACTCACCTGTGCTGAACTGTAGACCTACCCTTTGCTATGCTACCTTTCTTTGTCCCAGCAGACATCAGTATGGACTTCTTGTACCTTTCCAGTGTTCTCTCTTGTCATTCCTGTGTATGCACGTCCGTCTACACACTTGTTTATGATTTATAGCTTTTGCGGCAGAAATGTTCCTAAAACAGGTTTTTATTTCAACAGCCTGAGGACAGTAAGAACCTAGACAAAATGTTTACCTCCATGTGCAGCCCCATTTTTTTCAAAACCTGAGATGGCTCTTTGGCTGAAAGCTATTCCACTTAACCATGGAAATCAGCTTCATTACAGGCCTTGCCTGGGTGATCTGGCAGCCAGTCACCATCTTACTAGGGCACAATTTTTGTCATTCTGTCCTCCCTTGTTGTATCTTCCATGAGAACAGGATATTATCACAGTTTCTCTGTGTCTCCAGTACTGATTTAGCGCTGGGTTGTGTAATTTTTCTTCACATTTCTTTGGTGCTTCAGAACAGCCTGAAGCTATTTCACAGTCAACACCATCTAAAAAACCTGACTGTAGAAATACACTGACATTCACAAATCAATCACAGCTAGCCCTTAATCCTGAAGCTCTCTATGAGCATTTATACCAGATGACACACTACATCAGTTTGTATATGGTGTGTCTTTGCTGCCTTCATTCTCTGGTATTTCTTGCTCTTTTTCTGGACACCTGAAACTCTTTAGAAGGAGAGCCATGAGTTTTCCTTGGGTGACCCAAGCCTGCTTTGTTCTTTTTGGGGAATGCTGACGCATGCCTGGTTCTGGCAAACTCTTGTTGTTTCAGCTGCCTGATTTTGAAAGGAAGTTTCACGACACTAAGAAATTCTTGTTATTATTGTTATTATAGCAGTAGTGCCTCCTATAATGCCACCTCTTTCCCTCTTTTCAAATCCTGTCTACCCTTAGATGAGCAGATTTAAATCAGTGGGCTGAGTGCTGAGGGTTACAAGCATTGCCCTGTCTGTTTTGTGGTCAACAATGCACGGTTCAGCATTGAGGCAGTCATTTTTGGATATCCCCTCAACTGGATTGTTTAATCACTGCAGCATGCCCTAAATTCCACTGACGCAAAACAGGACTGCAAGGTTTGCCATCTGTTGTTCTGTCAGCATCTCAAAGAAGCCAAAAACTAGAAAGAGAAAACTATTGGGAAAACGTACTTTTCCTGCATTAAAACATATGCAATTCACGTTGCATATTGCATTAAAGAGAATTTTTTTGATAAATGTTTTTAAAAATCTAAAGATTAAGTATTAAATATTGAAATTTCTCTTTATTCTCTCCCTCTCAAAATACATACTGCATTCTACTTTGTTCTACCAAAAAGGCGACTGAGCTGGGGATCAATGTGCTCTTTGAGATGCAAGACTTGTTTTGGGAAATAAAACATGGGGGCAATTCACAAAACATTTAAGTGAAACTCTTTGGCTCCTGCATGGCATTCAAGCGCAGGCAGTGAGCTGTGGGGAGCATACCAGGTAATTCATACCCAAAAGAATTCAAAAGGGAGGCAGAAAAATCTATTTTTCTGAAGAGCAAGAGTTCTAATCCTAAAATAAAAGAAGGAAACTATGCAAACAGGATTTTCTTGCAAGAAAATCGCATGCCTTGGGTGTGTGATGGGGTTTGTCCTGTGGCCCATCTGCATTACAAGGCTGCATAATGCCTAGATTATGCATTCATAGAGCTTTTCAAATCAAATATGCTCGATGCTGTAACAATGAGACAATTGGACAGACATACCTCTCACTGTTCCATGCCAGTTAGGTGAAGCTAATCCTTTTACAGTCAAGATTGTAAATAGCTTCCAACCAAAAGCCTAATTTAGGTATCAACATTTCATTCTGTGTTTATACAGAGCCTGGTGCAATGAGATCCTAATTCATGACTGGGCTTCTTTAGCAATGCTGCAATATGATTAACGGATCTGTCCTTTTGTGCCAAGAGTGCTATGGGGCCTGAGGAAGAAGTCAGAATACATGACATAAAATGCCTGTGGAGAAAAAAGAGGAATCCAGAGTTTGCCTACTCTTTGTGGCCTAGTGATTAGATTTCTACTGATGTCAGTGGCATTGAATTAAGCCACTGGTGGTTGATATCAAAACACACAGAGAGATGGAAATAATTATTTTAAAATCCCAGATGGTCGTGCTGCAAGCTGATTTCTCTGTGCATTTGCATTTCTGAATGCATGAAGGAAAGTTCTCCTTTCAGATATGAAATTTACAAGCTTGGCACTTGTAGCGTTGCCTTCACATCTGCAGGTAGTCCTGCTGCACTGAGTGGATTCCCTTGTAAGGGTGGAGATATATTGCACTGGACTGTGTGAAAATATCTGTATTTAGTAAGTAGTGCTCCCGATCTGCTACAACTGTTAATCTGTCCTTTCTGCATCCAGTGTCCTCTCTGCGGAAAATTCAGAAGTATGTATTTATTTACTTGCTTTGAATCCTGGGTGCGCACGTGGCTGATGGTATTATCTTTGTAGTTTTAGATTTTGACTTGCATTTTGCCTCTCCTGTCTTTCTCCTATCTCAATTCTCTTATGCTCCAGGAATTTACAGATTCCATAGAGATTAAGGTGAAGAAGAAAGAGTAGTTTAACAGGTTATGACTCCCTTTATATAAGGAACGTTTTCACCTATTTGTTTTCATTTTAGTCCACAGACTTTCTACGGAACACTTTAGACTGAAACTTTTAAGACCTTATAGATGAAATCATATGCCCCAAGGTGAAAGCAGATGAGATCTCTGATCCTTGTCAGTATAAGCTGAAGAAAATTCCTTTCTGATCCCAAATCTAACACAACTGCACTCTAAGCAGATAAGTAAGACATACAGTGGGTTTTAACTGCCAGTGGTGCTTGATCACAGCTCTTGGAGTGACTCACTAAGTCATGTTCACAGCATTTTCAGTCCATATTGTACTGTGTCCATTGTAGTGGGATCCTGATCCATGTGTGGGTCTCTAACAAATGGCTTAGCCATTGTGCACCACAAAAACACCTTCCTGAGCCCCACCGGAGGCCAGCAGGGGCGCTGAACTTTGAGCTCTGATTTGACCACTGTTACAGCATAGCACTTGGGTATGCCAGGAATGGTGTATATCCAAGCTGGGCACAGGGAAGGGATTTGCAACAGAGGAAGTCCTGGCCACGTGGAAGAGAGGCTATGGGTGAGTGCACTGACCATCCAGCCCTCACCTCTATCCACCGGGGTTTCTCCTCAGAGCAGATTAGTTTCCTCCTGTACAGCAGTGTCTGGTCTCACACTGAACCCTGTTATGGTGAAATCCCACACAAGGTGCCCTTGGGAATCTGGGACAGGTAGAGGGCTGGCCGGTCTCTGATTGCTGTGGCTGCAGAACATCAGAGTCGTCCATACCATCTGCTGACCTGGCTGAATGCCCTGAGGCATCTCAAAATACTACTTGCTACCTGTGTTTGGGAATCTGATTTGTGCACTTGGTAATAAGTTCCCTCTTCCCCTTACAGGCTGTTTCAAATTATAAATAGTCACATATGTCTAAGCTTAACCCACAAACCTTCCTTTTCCAGCATGAGTAAACCAGTTTCTCTCCGGACTATCATAAATCTTTTTTATGGTGTGTCATGTCACTTTGAGAAGCTGGATAAGTTAAAAACATTTTCCGTGCTGCCTCTTGTACTCCCACATCCTTCTCAATGTAAAGGCTCAGCGAAAGAATGAATTTTTCCACAGCATCTTTACCCAGACTGTGCACAGGGCCAGGTTCCCTTTGTTACCTCTCTGTTATTTCTCTTTGTATTTATTGAAAGGTTATGGCAGCCTTTATTAGTAGTATTTACTGTTACTTTCAACAATATGTGAGTAGTGGCTGTTATCACAAGTCTGAGTCTCCCAGCTCGTGACAATAATCTGTGTCTCTGACTCCCAGGTGCAGGTTGGACAGTGACCAGCTGACCTTGCAATTCAGATAACTTGCCTCCCCAGGCTGCTATTTGACTGTTTTTATTTTGATCTGCAATGAATGCCACCAGCAAATATTCCATGTTCCTTAAATGATTGATAAACTCACAGATCTCTATGGACCACACTGGAATGGCCTTGGTAACAGATATGTCTCCATTAGGACAGTACAAGATTCACCAATGAGGCAGTTTTTAGTTATTTTAATATGTACTTTCTTATTCTTCTTAAAATGCTTCTAAACAAAGTATCACCTGTTTCTAAACCAAATGCCTTGCAGAAATCAAAACAGACTATATTAATACACATGACTTTGTGAACCATGCCTCAGATTCCTTCAAAAAAAGGTATATTTAATGCCTTGATTTTCTGGGACAGCATAAGTGCCGTTTCCTCAAGCATATGAAGTGCAGTCTGAGGCACTCCTAGATAATGGTGTGTGAAGATAATGCACTGCTCTTAAAACTTCTTTCTAAACCTGACTGAAGAGTGATATCAGTGCTTTGATGAATGGCTGGAAGTAACTGGGTTTCTGAATAGGCTAAAATTATCTTTGCAAGCCATGATTTGCATTTCGGAAGGGTGATATATGAAAAAAGACCACTCTTTTACAAATAATGTGGCTTTTAAATCAAAAAAGGCCAAGCTTGTCACAAGACTGACTTGTTTGGTCTGGCCAGCTTTGCTCAGACATTGACAATCATTTGTTTTTAGGACTGGTTGGCATTTTTTTCCATTTTAAGTGATGGTGATCCTATAGCCAGAGAACATACAGAGAATTATTCTTCATTGTACTTGGTTTCTTCTATCTGATTTTTACTTTTGCTGCTGTTACCTAAGTGTCAGCTTCGAGACAAGTAGGCTAATGTGGTTCTCAGGCGTAAATTCCAACACACTTTAATAAAGTGTACAGAAGGTTTCAGTATAGATTAGTGAGCCAAATTCTACTTGTCTCCCACAGACCTGCAGTCTGCACCATCACCCTACTGAAAATTAAAATTCCAGCAAGGCAGTGGACTCCTATTCTTGGGACTGTGCCTGTAATATATTATGGTGTGTATTTTTGAAGATGACCTTTGAAATTAGAATAAACTTTATCCTAAGTAGGTATGAAGATTTTATACCAGAAGATATAAAACAGATGAAGATATGTCTTAGTTTTTCTTATTTTCTCTTTTATTCTATTTTTATTCCAGATGTGATTTGCATCGAGACAATGTGAGTGAACTCAACTGGGATTAAAGAAGAGTTAAATGGAAGGTAATCTGATTGGTGAGACCTCAAACCTATTTATCAGCTGTTTGCATATTAAGCAGTTCTGTAGAAAGCTTTTTGTTTCTTTCTTATATCTATATCTGTAATATGACATTTAATCAAGCACAGCAAAACATTGGAGTGGGTTTGATCCCATTTCTCTTCATCTCAGAGCTGGAGAAGCTCAACTAAAAGAGTTATTGCTAAATAGAACACAGAATCACAGAATATGCTGAGTTGGAAGGGACCCAGAAGGATCATCGAGGCCGATGCCTGGCCCTGCACGGGACCATCCCCAAGAGTCATACCATGTGCTTGAGAGTGTCATCCAAACACTTCTTGAACTCTGTCAGTCTTGGTGCTGTGATACATACCTCTCTTTTCAGATTAAATCTTTAAAATTTGTAGTTCATAGAGAATCCTCCTTCTTGCCCATATTTCAGGGTCATATGAACATAGATATGCTGTAAAAGGGAGGCTGGGGGGAGTGACCAGTGCTGCTCCCTTGGAGACAGGCTCTCACTGTGGGACATGCCAGCTGCCCAGGACAGGCAACACGGTATCTTAGGAGCTGTTGGAGGAGATGAAGGGCACAGCTGTCTCGTGGTGCCTCCACAGAGGTAGGGAGAGCTTGGTCTGACCACCTAGGCAGCTCATCATCGTTCTTGGTGTCAGATAACAAGGAAGAGCTCTGCTGTCTAAGTGAAGCTTCACTGATCAATGAGACACAAGAGTCCAACTCACAGCTGGCAGTGCGGCTTGAGGAACCTGGCAGAAAAACAGCCTGCCCATCCCATGTCCAGGGTTACACTACTCTAACCATTATGAAACTCAGAAACTACTGTAAAGTTACAAGAAGACTGGGATAAGAAGAAGAAAGACAGTTAAAGGTAGAGATTGAAATATAAGACTGAGGGTTTTTTGCCTTTGTTTACCCAATGTTATTAAAATAAATTGGCAGGTTAACTCATTCTTGCAAATACACATTTCAATAGTTAACAAAGACTTCAGACTCTGCAGAAAGCATTTATCAACACCTTTATTGAGTGGTTGTTGGTCCAACTTTTTGCTGGATTTTGTTGCTGCGTTCCTTGCAGTCACTCAGTAGTTTCACAGCAATAAAGCACTGAATTGTTGCCTCTAAGACAGCACAAGGAATTTAGCAATGACTCTGTGCCTACAGTCTGCACAGGAAATTTGGTCTCCTAAAGTTCCTATGAGGTCTCTGGAAAATCCCATGCTTGATAGACCAGCTTTGCAGTTTTGTGCTCCAGTAGCTCTGAAGAGATTCCACTGCTTCCTCACCCAAGGGCTTTTCCTAAAGCCAGTGGTGTTGTCCCCGACAGACTTGCCTAACTGGTTGTGGAATCATGTGGGAGTTAGAAACCACAGCAACTCCCCTGATTCCTGAGCTGGAATGAAAGGGATTAAGCAGAGAAATGCAGCAGACAGCATATTTAGCAGCGTGAGTGAATGCAAAGAGTTCCCCTTGGCGTTCTGGCTTGACCAGCTCCAGTCCTGCCTTGTGGAAACTGTGTCAGTAAAATCAGCAATGTGCCTTGGCAGCCAGGGGGGCCGACCATGTCCTGGGGGGCATCAGGCACAGCATCGCCAGCCGGTCGAGGGAGGGGATTGTCCCGCTCTGCTCAGCACTGGGGCGGCCTCACCTTGGATATTGTGTGCGGTTTTGGGCAAGGCAATATAGGAAAGATGTTAAGCTGTTAGAGAGTGTCCAAAGGAGGGCAAGAAAGGTGGTGAAGCGCCTTGAGGAGAAGCTGCATGAGGAGCAACTGAGGGCACCTGATGTGTTCAGCCTGGAGAAGAGGAGACTGAGGGGAGACCTCATTGCAGTTACAACTTCCTTGTGAGGGGAAGAGAAGGGGCAGGCACTGATCTGTTTTCTGTGGTGACCAGTGATAGGACCCAAGGGAACGGCCTGAAGTTGTGTCAGGTGAGGTTTGGCTTGGGGATTAGGAAAAGATTCTTCACCCAGAGAGTGTCTGGGTACCGGGAGAGGCTCCCCAGGGCAGTGATCCCAGCACCAAGGCTGAGAGAGTTCAAGAAGCATTGGGATGATATTCTCGGGCATATGGTGTTACTACTGGGGAGCGTCCCATGCAGGGTCAGACACTGGACTTGATGATCCTTGTGGGTCCCTTCCAACTCAGCTCATTCTGTGATTCCGTGAAATGTGGCAAAACATAGTGCTGTTTGCTCTGTATTTCCTGGATGTGATTAGGTGTCTGTGGGAAGCATTTTCCTTCAGCCTTCCTGGCCAGTTATGGGAGAACATGGATAGGATGTTGAATGTTGTTTGTACCATGAATTTACTAGTTCAAATATTATCCAGAATGGCTTGTAACTAAATATTATTACAGTTTAATTAGAACTCTGTTTTAAATACCAGTTAGCCAGTGAAAAAGGGACTTTTACCTTGATTCTTAGTAGACAGATACCCATGTCATACCAGATGAACTCCATGCAGCTCATCTGGAATGGACAAGCCTGGCATTTGGAAAAACAACTAACCATAATCCTGGGCGAAGCTGATAGATATGGCAATTATCGAGTGTTGCTGTACTTTTTGTGGTAGAATACTTGACTTTCCAGTTCCTTCTGCCTTCTTGTACAATCAGGTCTCTTTAACCTTTTGCCTCTAATTAAGAATGGAAAGAAAACAGAGTTGTAGTAAGAGACTCATCCATCATACAATTAAGGAAAAAGCCTTTCCAGGAAAAATTGACATTGCTCTAATGGCTTAAGGGTAGCTTCAGTCAACTGAAAATCTTCCCCATCAATTTGGACAAGTTAAGCCCTTAAGCCTGCTGCAGTCCACAATAATGATTAGCACGCAAAAAATACTGGCATGGGCCTCTTGGCAGTGATGCTTCATTAAACTATTCAAAGCCAAAGTTCAGGGAATGGAGGTCAGTCATAAATAAGAACAAGTGCAATTTCTGTTCTCTGAGTGCTTTCTTACAGCTGTACCAGGGTCTTCCTCTAAGGAAAAAGTATCATACCTTAACTTGTGTGATGAGGTAACAACAGGAAAAAAAAAATTCTTGAGATTTTATCTTCTTTCCTTTGCCCTGTATAATCCTCAGCTCTATAGCAGGAATGCTGCGATCAGAGATCTGCCAGCTTGAACCAAATATTATAGAAATAGAGTTTAAAAGGAATACAAGGAAAATATGAGCCTTCCCCTATAATATTAATCCATCATTTTACCTTGTAACTGAAGGGTATTTTCTACCATCACCTGGGGTTAGAGACCATCTCCAAGCTGCACAGTTGAAAAGCCGAACACTCTCCTGAGCTGCAAACATCAAGGAGCACAGTGGAAGTTTTTGAGTATTTACTCATATGTTTCAGATTCATGATGTAGACTAGAAGCTGATAGGAGGAGAAAAAACCCACAAAACCAAAACCACTTAGTAGCTGGTTTCAGCAAAACCCATCAAGGTTTATTTTTATCCTGCCTGAAACTTCTCTTTAGTCAGAGTCTCTAAAATCATTTTATGTGTCGGAGAGAAATATGATTGTATAAACATGGTAAGAAATTCTTCCCTTCATAAGTAGAAAAATATGGCCTTTTATAAATGGTGACTTTTCTATAGGTAGCCTATAATATATTAGTGTTGATAATAAAACTAGCTGAAATCCAGTACAAAGAGCAACTGGGTGGTCTGGAAAGAAAAAAAATATTGTTGTGGATTGATTCACTTTTTTTTTTTTTGGTGGAGTTTCTGACAGAACAAGACTGTGAGACATTCTAGCTACATGACAGTTTGACTTTTTTACGTCTATGATAGTAACAATGGTTGCAATATCTTTGAAAGCTTGGCTGAGACATCCCAATAAACTCAGTTTCCCAGTGTTTATCGGGACAGCGAACATGTTTATGGAACTGGGCCAATTATAATACAGTAAAACAGTGTGAAGACATGATGAAGATTTGGCAGGTGGAGGAAAATCTTACTATTGATTTCCCTTTTACCTATTTAGTAATTGAGGGAAACTCACAAGAGCTACAACAGTCCTAAAAGAAAAAGTCAAGTATGAACCAAATAAGATACAAGCTAAAATCAGTTAACAGAACTGGAGAAAGAAGGAAGGAAAAATTAGCTCTCTATCTGTGACTAGGTAATTCTAAGGGGTTTGTCTTGCCAGGGGTGATAATGCTGCTGCTGGGGCAAAGACACTGGGGAGTCTCCTAGGGCTACCAGAAGGGACCTAGCAGTTTCTGCTGCAAATCAGACCACTTCCAGAAGCAGCAACGTTTGCATAATCTATGCATCCTTGCTTATAACTAATTGAGAAACTGTCTGAACTTTTGGCTGTTGAATGTTACAGTGTAGTAAGGAACAAAATATGATGGTATCCAGTTACTGCTTGTCCTAAAAACAAAAAGCACATGAAAAAGCACTGTTTGGCAAACAATACTGTTTTTTAATTAACTATTAGAGTGTTCGATAAAATATATGATATATAATTTAATGAAAGCTGTAGAAAATCGAATATCTCTTTCCATATTCATTATTTATGCCCATCATAAGTGTTATTCAAATAAGATAAAGCAATTTGTTGAGTGATAGGTTTAGTGTTGACATTTCTTTGGTGGAACTTGATCCATAAAGATGAACTGAACTAAAAAATTAGTCAGAGTTTGCTGACATTACTGAACAGGGATGGTCTATATATATGAATAAACTCATGCACATGATTAGTCACATGAGCTAAATTCACACAGGGTCAGTCTTTATTTTGTAAGAAACCTTGAGTCATATGATATATGTTCTTCGTGATCTGCAGTATGGTATGGACATGGACTGAACCACGTTAAATCTGAAGACTCCTGAAGAAAATGTTTACTATTTGAATACAGACCTTCATGTAAATATCATAGTTTACCATGACACCTGGATTACTGCTGAGACCAAAATCTTAATCTATTGGATTTCCACAGAGGTGAAGAAGAAATTGAAATGCAGCTCTGCTGATAAAGTTCAGGTTCATCTCTAAAAATAAAAAGGAAATGTAATTTTTAAAGGACGGTGGATCATAAAATTGCCAAGCAATCAAACAAGGTACCAGATCTACTGTTTAAAATCCACCATTTATTGACAGGTGTTGAAGACCAGTGAAGACAGTTAAATAAACCCCCAGAATTTCAGTATTAAAATCGAGTCAGAGTGTTAGATACCATCAACTCCCTTTTAAGGAAGTTTAACAGAACACCTAGGGTTTTTAAATCCCTTTATGTTTTATTTGAAAGCTAGGTAAACATCTGAGCTCTACAACACATGTAGGCAGTGTGAAAGATTAATGTGCAAAAGCTAAGTCACATTTGCATATATCTGGAAATTATTATTGTACACTTAGCGCTGTATGTAAATATTGTCATCATTCTGACAGGGAAGGCACAGAAGGCATGGGAGCACACCAGCTTTTCTCCTTTAGAGAGACTGGTTCAAAACTTGTTTTCCAGCAAAAATGTAAAGAGGTTTGTTATTCTTCCTTATTTTACATTTTCTTGAGTAGTCCCATAATCAAGGAACCTGAGAACACATTATTTTGACATTTTGGAAGCTATGCCACATATTCTTTTTACAGTTTTTGCGTTCAGCCTTGTAGCCCCTCCATCCACACACCAGCACGCTGGCACCCTCCTGTCTGCAAGGACAGAGTGTATAGGACTAACTTGCCTGGCTGCCCTCAGCTCAAAGCCACTGCAGGAGGCTTCTCTTAGAACTGGGGCAGTTTTCATAGTGGCTGAATCAGTGAGCTGAGTGTTATAATTCAGACTTCCTGAGCAAAGTCTGTGTCCACTGCCCTTCTGCCTTCTGCCCCTGGGGAGCTAGAGGAGCAGTGGTGAGAGGGAGGCGGCACTGACGCTGACCTCAAGGTTTGGGTGGTAGCACCCACAGAAGAGATCTGCACAAGAGGCTTAACTAGATTATCACAGAATCATAGAAAGGTTTGGATTGGAAGGTACCTTGAAGATCATCTAGTTCCAAACTGCCTGCCATAGGCAGGGACACCTTTCTTTAGACCAGGTTACTCAAAGTACCTTGAATGTTTCCAAGGATGGGGCATCCAAAACTTCTCTGGGCAACCTGTTCCAGTGCCTCACCACACTCACAGTATACCTTCCTGATCTAATATAAACCTACTCTCTTTCAGCTTGTAACCATCAGGGATAAAAAGAGTGGCTGCATTTTGGCCAGGAGTGGTGGACTTGGGACCATTCAATGGTAGGCTCTTTTTGCATTACACCAGTGATGAAGCAACTGGACATGGGGTCAATATTTTAAAACAGTGAAAGACAATGTTGGCAACAGGTTTCAGAAATCAGGAAGAAAAGCACCGCTGACACAGTTAGAGCAGCATATGGTGTCCTTGTTATCCAGTCATTCAATTCTAAGTATACCCATACGCACAAACAGCACAGCAAATGAACACTTTGTAGTGATTATGTAGTAGGTGGTTTAGAACAAGTTGGTTCGAAGGGTGTGTTCTGTATTTCAGCTGCACTTAACATGACAAATCTTCCTCTTGTTTTCAAATGCAGCACTGGCAAGGACATGCTTTGAGCTCATTTATTTCCTTCAAGAAGCAGCAGCAAATCTTGTGGAAAATTTTTGATCCTGTTGCAATTCATCAAAAACAACAATTAAGCCCGTGATGTTCCAGGAGGAGACAAGAACACTTTCCCCTTGAGGCATCTGAAATCTTGGATCAAATTTAAAAAGACCAAAGTGCTATCTCATGAAATAAAGTAAGACACCAGGAAAGAGACAGGAAGGGGTTAAGTGTCATGGTCAGAAGTAGGATGAGCGCCAAAGTATTGATTTCATAATAACAAAATTATGGGTTTCACAGAAAGGATAATTACTCTGAACTTCACAGTCTTGGACAATAAAGGCTTGGCTTTAATCTCAGCTGCAAAAATAAGATATAAATTCATCATTTCACCTCCCTCTACACACAAAATACTTGACTTTAGTCTGGGTTTTGATTTATACTGTAATAGGAATAGAATCTGGTGTTGAAATTTGGTTCTTGACCCAAATATAGTGCAGAACTGGACCATATTCTGCAATAAACCCCTTGAACTGCCTATGCCGGAGCTCAAGCTGCTTCTCTCTTCTGATACATTTCTCCTGGGCAAAATTGTTTGCTAATGTAGATTTACCACTAAGGCCTTAAAAATGCAGTCACTTTTGATTTTACTGACTGGCTGGGCAAGAAATCTGCCACAAAATCATAGCATGGAACTGAATGGTCTAATTACTTCTGCCGAAATACGGTGTGTGGCATGTATTTCATGTGGCTGTGTTTCTCTGGCCAAACTCTTGAGTACAGGGAAGTCATGCTGGAGAGACTAACAGGGGAGAAGGCAATATATTTTTGCAAAAGTGAGCACAACAAGTGATCTGAAATTGTCTGCAGGGCAAAGACATCAAATGCTCTGAAGGAGGCAGAGTTGTGCAAAAGCAAATAGGTTACAGAAATAAAACTGTAGGAGTTTTGGCTGGGTATTTCCTGAAACTGCACTCTGTAGCTTAGATTACATTCTGATGAGAAAGACCGGTGGCAAGGAAGATGTTCTTAATCCAACAGGTTAGCAGAGCTTTAACATACAACAGGTTAGCATTAATTCTTCCGTGCGCTACTTAACGTGAGTTTCACTTTGCAATGTAAATTGGAATAAGAGTTTATATGGAACTTACCTTTGAGAGAGATGGTTATGCATTCAAATTTAAATTTCAAACATTTTAATAAAAGAAACCAGCTGAAATTCATTTATATGTATTTTTTAATTTTGTTTTCAAGTACGTGTGTTCTATCACGATACATTCCCCTTGGACTGATGCTGCCATTTTTACCTTAAAGATGGTTCTTTAAAAATTCTGCCTTCCCTTCTGCTGATGTGATTCCAAAATCGTACTGCAAAATTCACTGCTGTCCCATGTCATAAGGATAAGCAAACCAAGCATCTAATAGTTAGAGAAACAGGGGAAATAAACCTCTCACATGTGATGTCACTTCAGTTTATGGATGCACAACTTTCCCATGAGACTCACATGGGGATTCTTCACTTGACTGCTGGTAGCATCCTCATGTAACGTTAGGTCTCTTTGGGTGGTCACATACTCAGGCCTGTCATATCTTACTTGTTAATGCATGGGATTTCTCTGCCTCACTGGTAGGTGATGTGAGGGGACTGTGAACTACAATCACAGCTGTCGTGGCCGTGGATGAGGAGCAGTTGATGCTTGGCATCAGCCTGTGGACAGCCTTTGTAGCGGTTGTTCAAAGCAATCTCCAGCTGAGCTAGAATCACCAGAAGGATCACTGAACCTGAGTAAGAGTATGGGATCATTAATGATTGCTCCATGTGCGCACAAGTGTGTCTACCAAAAAAAATTACAGCACTTGTACCTGGAATCTATCAGGTTTAGGAGCAGGCAGACTGAATTGTGTATGTATAGTATCTGTTCCTTACCACTCATCTCCCATAAAGTATATCTGGAAAGAGTTTCTGTGACAGATTCCAGTAAGCACTTAAATGCTGTCCTTGGGAACCTGGGAAAGGATCATCACATATGGATGAAACCTGTTAGAGGTTGAGCTTCTAACAACATCCTTGAACATACGTCTTAGTCCTGAACCCAGTGAAGCCATTACTTTTGAGTGTAACTGCAGTGATTTTAGCTGAATTTACTAGGGGGGGTGAATCTGACTAAGTTTTTCTCTGCTGGAATTTTAAAACTTTGCAGTGAATTGTGATATATGTAACCCAGAACATCTTCTAGTGCTTTAAAAGTTTTACTCTCTTCTCTTTTCATAAAAAAGCCAGTATAAACTTATGTTGACGTACAGTAAATGCAGCAATTAACTCAGTTATAGCATGTTCCAAAGGACATGTTGTTCCATGACTGACCACTAAAATACCAAGTCAATTATGTTTAATTTATGTATCATTTAGGCAACACAAAGCATTTAAGAAAAAATGGACATTTAAAGTGAGTTTTATATAGTTTCCATGGTGAGTGTACTAAAAGCAATAACAAAAAAGCTAAATTATGTTTTCATTTAAAATATCTTGAAAAGAACTTGTTTGGTTCAGACATGCTGTGTTTATGCTATAATTTGTTCCAAATCACCAATTACTATAAAATGTAGATAAATTGGCATGACAGTATTGTTCAAACACTTCAGCAGAGCACCAAAATAGTTCAAAGCTTTTTGCTCAATATTTTTATCACAGCTGACATGCACATTAAAGTGGGAAAATGTTCCAAAAAGGCAGTAACATTATGATTTAAAGTCAGTGCCACAGTTTTGAATTAGGCCATCTTCCAGAGTACATTTTGCTCTTACTTTTCTGTTATAGAATTCAGGAGCTTATTGAAAGACAGCTGAACTTTGCTGGCAGCTTTTCAGGAGCCTAAAGCAGTTCAGAATTATGAGTATCTGCATAGTGGTGAGGGGTAGAGGTAATAATTGATATACAGATTGCACTGATAGCTCTTACTTTGGCCTTCCTTTAAAAAAAATACAGAAACGGTGTCATCTTTGAGTCCACCTGCAACAAACAACAGTAAGAAAAGGTGTCATAATGCAATGAGTATGAAGAAAGGCACAAGGATTTTGGGGGGGGATTTTTGCAATAGAGATTTTCAGCTTGAACATCACAGTCTTAAGGCAACTTAATGCAACTATTTCAGTTACTTCTAGCTAACTGCAGCATGGAGGCCCCTTGAAAGTCTCTCCTGCCTCTCAGAGCAAGGCAAGTGAGCCAGCAGTAGTTTGCTTGGTTCGTCCAGCAGAGATATATGTTGAAAGCTATTCTTTCATTTAAGTGTAGTGATATTTTGCTTTAGTGTTTGTTTTCTGAATTAGGACCAGCATATTGGTGAAAGCTGTATTTTCAGTAAAATTGTCCTTCTCTCACTTTTAGATTACCAAAATTAACAAAGCATCTCTGAGAGGATCTGTTGTCTCCACTGAGCCAGGAAACAGTGAGTGTGAATGATTTAAGAAAAAAAGGTAATCCTCTAAAGCCTTGGTAATTATCCTGTATTTCTTAATTGCTCTCTGGCAATCCCTTTCATGATAGTGGGGGAATGTGGCCTTAGGAATTGCATCTTTCTGATCTCCCTCTTTAGTAAAGGAATGGAAATAGGCTCCCACAGAAGGCAGTCAGGAGCATGTAAGGCTTAGTTTCTGTACTGGATGGTCCTGCAGAGGTGACTGTCAGACCCTGCAGCTATGAGAGGTGCTGTAAAGATCAGCCTTACCATGGTAAAAATAGCATTGGTGACCACCACCCCTCCATCCACACGTGCTTCCAACCATATCCAGAGCTAAGGCTCTGGTCTTACATGGAAGGGGGAACAAGGCATCTCTGAAAAGCAAATCAGGGTGAGTATTACACAACCTGGACTTGGCCTCTCAAGTGAGGAATGAGGTGCTTTAAGCCTTTCCAAAGCTTCGGCTTTAGCTAACTAGTGTAAGGTCGCAGCATGCACGTAAAAGCCTTGCATACTTTTTAAAAGTCAGTCAAGACTAAGTTGTGGTGTTCTTCTCTGAATTATAAACACTGCAGCCACAGTTAGCTTCCAAGACACAGACCAACCTGAATGACATCTGGACTCTGAGGTAACCTTAGATGAAAATGCTCCTTCTGTACTTGACTCAATGTTCTTGGAAGCTGCTCCTCCATAAATGTTTAATGATGCACAGTAACTGCAGATACCTGCCAGCTGGGATATGGATGCTTTAGTTTGCATGCAGCTACTTACTCTGAAGAGTCGAGATAACGCTAGGAAGACAACAGTTCTTGAACTGAGAAATATTCGTGGGTATTTCTCCTTGACTCCCACTCCCATACTTGACTTTTGCCTGTCTTTCCTCAAGTCTGCATGGAAATCTGCACTTTCTGACAGAAATGAATACAGTTGTGTACAATCATGTGCAAATGCACAAGGAGAGTGGTTCAGGAAAGTGTGTTCCTGTGTTCTGAGACAGCATGAGAGGAAGTAGGAGCAATGTTGATTTAGCACTTGCTACTGTAGTCCCAGCTTCTTGCTGGAAGGAAATTTGTGTTTAGGGGAGCTCTGAGGTTGGAATTCAATTCTTCTGTTTCAAAGCTGTCTCTTTTTTAAAGCACATTTACTCAGGGTCTTCCAGAGAGAGAGAGAGACATGGCTTTACTTTTGCATGAGGAGTTGGATTTTGGCTGATGTTCTTCAGCTGATTATGACAGCATTTTGTATGCAGAGACTTAGTTCAGCTCATACAGGAGGCCTGCAACCTACTGCAGAGAAGAAGCTACTGTTACTGTGTGAAGTTCTCCATTCCAAAACTGCGGAGGTCAAACAACCGAATCAGAGGAGTTTTGGCAAAATTTCATTTCTAATTTTATTTTTTTAGCTTGGAAAAAGAAAGCTATGATCACACAGTGATTTCAAGCCCTTTCTAGTTTTCTGTAGCTCCCTGGCCTTGTCTGCAGGCTTTCTGCAAAAGCTGACATCTTGGCTCAGGTTTTCTAGGCAATACGTCCTGCTTTTAGACAAAGTCCACCACTCTTTTCACATCTAAGTTTGTACTACACCATCTTCGACTTGTAAAAGTCAGCTTCTTGCTCATTTCCCTTACCTAATTCTCAGTTCCTCACCCCTGCCCTACCTGGTGCATGGTCAAAGTAAGAATTTGTAAGATTGACAAAATTACTGGAGGGAGTTGTTGAGGATAAAACCCTACTAGATTTTGCTCTCTTAGAAGTACCTGATGTTTCCCTAGATCATCAGGCATGCCTTTGCATCAGGGCAAATGGCCTCGATTTGGGATAGATTTGACTTAGATCAACTTTTATCTGCAGCTGTGTCAGCTACACCCAGGAACAAAGCATAAAGATCATCAAGAAAACTGTCTATTAAATCTCAGAGGGTTGCAGTGACCCAAAGGAAAGCCCGTACTACTAATAACAGGCTTAGCTGAGAAATGTTTGAGGAGTTACAAACAGTCTTTGCTTATTTTATAATAGCAGAAAAAAAGAAACCTGCGATACTTCCAGCGCTGCTCTGTATGTGTATGTGTGGTCTTTCCCTTACACAAGCTTAACTGAAAAGTCAGTTCACAAGCATACTGAAGTTATTTTAACTTCTTTTTCTTGACTATAGTTCTAATACGTCTTCTGCTCAGGTACTGAAGTGTGCCAAACAAAAGTAACTACTCAAACAGCAAAGTGGATTATCTCAGGCCACACAGCCAACAACACACATGCTGTTTTGCACTCCTGTCTCTAATATAGACAGCCATTGCCTGATATAATACACTTTTGCTGTAGATAAAACTGACATTCCTTTAATAACTGATGGTGACTTGCAATTAACTCTGAAGTGCAGTGCAGTCTTCCTAATTAAAACACAGGAAAAAAGGGCTTTTAGATCTATACATAGCATTGTGCATACCCTGAAAGTCCTTGAATTAGATATTTCTTGGAAATTACTTGCTGTCTAATTACAATCAGCATAATCATTATACTTCTTATACTGATGCATCATTGTTTTCTTATCGTCTCTGTAACTACATGGTAATAGAGCCTTCTGCTTTGGTTATGACATCTTCAAATGAAGCATGTCTCCAAGATCTGTTTTTCTCTCTTTTTACAGAATCACAGAATGCATGAGGTTGAAAGGAGACACAATGGGTCATCTGGTCCAACCTCTCTTCTCAAGCAGGGTCATCCTAGAGCACATTGCACAGGATTGTATCCAGATGGTTCTTGAATATACTTAATACTGGATGGTACCACAGCATTGTGCTTTGTGTATGAATGCTGAAAGTAAACCGTAAGTAGATGAAAGTAAGTAGCCAAAATGTAAAAGTGCACTTTTGTTGCTTTCACTGTCTTTCAAAAACACTTGAAGTTTTACACTAAAAGATATCCTCACTCTTCCTTTCAGTTTTACTCACTCTTGTGCTGGGTGGAGGGGCAGATCAGACTCTGGATCAGACTTGTGAAATTTTTGAGTCTGCCAGGAAGCCATGGCTGTGATTCTCAAACCTTTCAGGAAGAGCCACTGACCTGATACATTGCACCCACTGTCAGTGCACCCGCCACTGCACAGGGTGCTTTGGGCTGTGTTAACACTTGGTTTAACCTGCCATATGCAAAGGAGCCTGCAATCAGATACCTCCAGAAACTCGTGCCAGAGGTGTGAAACACTGCAAGGCCTTTTTATCTTGTAAAGTTCTTGCCAGATAAATAAACAGAAGTATTAGGGTACAGATAATATACTGGTACAGAAAGGAAGCAATTGGACTTGTGGAGCCTGAGGCCGCCTGCACTTTAATTTGGCCACTTTTCTTGATTTTCATTTCAGACAGTACAGAAGAGTTAATACTGTGATACACAGAAAATATGTTTACCCTTCATAAGGTAGGCTAGGTTTAATAAGACCACATCAGTACAGCTCAGCAGAGAATTTTACATATTTCTTCTCCCTGGTGCCATTTTCAGTCCTCCAGTGCACTGTGTTATTACTTTTCTTTCGATACAGAGCACTGATTACTTTTGAAACACTGATGCAGTTTGTCCAAGCAATGTGGTTGTTCTCATTTATGAGAAGATTCCGTCTACAAGTATAGTGCAGAGAAGGCTTTCAGAAAGCAATGACTGAAGCTCAGTGCCTTTAATGTGCCTGTATTTTTTTAAGATGAGCACACATTACTGTCAGCAACATTTGTCCCCAAGGAATCAGACAAAACATTGCATATAAACACACTGAAGTCTCCAAGGAGAAAAGAATAAATGGAAACTATGATGGTTATCCGATTTTTGATGGTCTACCTTTAAGAAAATTCCTCTCTGTGATAACTCTATTCCTACTGATATTCCGCAGCAGGCAGACTACTTTGGTCTGTTAATCAGACATATTTATGCTAACAATAGTGACTCCTTTCATAACCAAGCAAAAATCAATGAAGCTCAAGTCAGGGATAGTTTGGTTTCTGTTAGAGGTTCAGCATGATGCAAGATAGGTGTTCTTTTACTGATGAGTCTGAAATTTTGGTGATTTAGGTGAGGGGAGAATTTATTGTTTTAATAATCATACTAGGTAGGTATTTAGTCTTCCTGTTTAGTCTTCCTATGTCTCCATGCCGATTTCAGAGAAAACGGTAGTGAGGTAGGAGAAATGTGGCTGCCTAATGCTGCAGGCAGATATGATTAGTTTAATACTTGTTTTTTGAGTGATACATAATGATATTAAACTTGCTAAACACCCTTGAAAGCAGGAAACAGGGCAAAAAGGCTTTTAAAACCACTCACACACTTTAAAATAGCATTGTCAAAATTTCCAGCCATTGAACTCCCTGAAGATTATAAAATATTATTGGAAAATTATCTCAAATGTTTTACAGACCTTCAGATAATATAAATTTCCATCTTTCTACAGTAGTAACAGGCACTTGAGGATTTGTCCCCTGTATTGTAAACCAAACCATCAGACTTCTCATGCAGCTCAAGCAACTTGCTGGTTGGAGGTGGGACCTGAGGTAGTGGTCACAACATGAATAGTCCCTGTTAAATTCAAGCTCTGTGTATGTGCTCACTTATCAGAAAATCTGAAATCACTAAACATTTCTTATCTCGATTCCTTCTTTCTGACCAGTAGCACCAACTAATTATTCCTAAAGAGAGATCCCTTGGGAGAAGGTTGACATCTGTGTCATGCATTGACGGCCCTATTAGAAGTCTACTGTTGTATGGTGTTGGTCCCTGATCAGATTTCATGTGCCTCAAAAGACAGACAACCTGCAATAGGATACTCTTAGACAGTTAAATCACATCAAATATTTAAACATGGAATTTGACATCATCCATTAGGTCTATTAAAGAATCTCACTTCTTGCTGCAGAACTAGCCACACAGCTTACAGATTGTATGACTTAAAATGACTAACACTTTCTGCTTCATATATCCTCCATGAATAATTTTTCTTCATAGTTTCCAATGTTTCTACAATACTGCCGGTTTCTACAAAAGCTTCTAATCCTATTTCCACTAAAGACAGTGTCATTAAAATCGGTTTTGTACTAATTTAAAGAGAAGGGAGAAAGGAGAAGAGAGGTAATAATTGACAGTGCAGAAATTAATGAACAAACCTGGTGAAGGAAATAAAAAAATGGCATGAATTTGCAAAATCTGAGGTCATCAAGGAAAATACTTTATTGTAAGAACCCTTTGGTCTATTATCAAATCACCAAGAACCCAGGAGGGAGGCTACCAGAGCATTGCCAGCTCCAGGAATTAACTCCAGCATGAAGAAATTAAATAACTTTCTTGTGGCCATGACTGATTACAATGGCAGAGCTGAGGGCTGCAGCCAGGTTTTGTGATTGTCAATGCTGCCATATGACAGCATGCATCAGCTGTTTTTGGATTGGTAATGTTGTCTTCTGTCTTTTGAAAATGCCATGGTATTGTTGCTCAAAACACTCAGCATTGCTCTAGTTCTGCTCCAGCTGAAATCAGTTAAATATTATGCCCATACTCCATATATGAAGTAATGATAACATATTCAAACTGCATTTTACTTAGCCAGAAAGTTTGGCACTAATAGTAGTGAAAGCCCTCTACATTGTGTACTTCTTTTCTCCTTAAAATGTTTAGGGCTTGTTTCTATATAAATGTCTTTGATGCTTTTTGGATCATCAGTTCTTTCTGTGGCTTTCATCAGAAACAAAACTTTGTTCCTGTTTTGCCTTATTTCGTAATCTTGTACCAGTATTTTTAAAGATATATTTATTCAAAAAGAAAGATTCCTTTATGCACATCCTATTGTCTCTTTCTGAAAGCTGTTCTCTTCTATGTTTTTGCAAGTTTCTGAAAAAAACCTACATTTGTAGTATTTCCTACATATTGTTCTGAAATTTAGTATCTGCTCTAACTTAATGTCCTGATAAATTATTCTACTTCAGTAATTGTTCAACTTTCTTTATTCTGTTACATTTTCACTTTGTGATTTCAATAGGATGCTAGTTTAAGTAAGAAAGCAGAGCTAAATACCATAGGATTATCCTTTTTTGCTGGATCTGCGGTAGTCTGCTGATGTGACATTTTGATAACTTTGAAGTAACATTGGTGCTGAAATTAAAAAATGCTGCTTTCAGGGGATGTTGACATAGGACATTTATATACAAAATGATGCTATATCAGAAAGTGTGGTATTACATGACATCAAAAAGAAAAAAGACAAATTATACTGGAAAGAGAAACAATGAGTCACGTTGGGGTTTTTTTGATGTGAGAAAAATTGATACGTTGCATCTTTAAAGAATGCAGTTTTATGGTTTATTCCAAAGAGGTAGGCAGTATTGGTCATGTATTAATCACTGTCATGGTTCTAAATTCATGGTAACTCCTAACCTAAAGGCAGCTTCAGCTGGCAGTGTAACTTTTAAGAGCAAGTATAGGAAGAGAGAGGTGACAGAAGGGTATGAAAGTGATGACAGAGGGTATAATATTTGGTCAATAAAAAACCCTACTACATGGTCTGGTTGTAGGAACCACTTTGAAATGAGCTCTGAGGTGACTTTGCCATCATTCCTGGGAAGAAGCAGAATGTATCTACTGTTTGTCATACTCCTCAAAGGACCCTTACCTGCAGTGGGATGCACCTTGCTACCTTCCCCTGAGTTTTCTTTAAAGGGCTGTAACATCCACCCTCAGAGAGCTTTGACACTGGATGCGTGTGACTGAGTAGCCTTAGAGTAAGAGTGTTCCAGGTGCCCACAGGACACAACAGGGGTGACAGCTGCCAACGCCTATAAGTAATCTGGAATTCAGTGTGATGAGTTCCCGGTTCTTGCGGTTGCTTTATAAGACACCATGGGTGATGATCCATGAGCCTTCATGGCAAGCTGTTCTCCCTGTGCTATAGAATGGTTTCCGTGAGAGCAGGAACCCTTCTGTACAACTCAGTTTAAAGGGTTGCCTCCATGTCTATGCTTTCAACTCAAGTCTTTGCCTAATCATTGGCAAACTGTTTGTTTTTTTTTTTCTTTTCCCCAACTGATACAAACTTGACTGATTTCCCCCCCAAAAGAAGATGTCTGTGGTTTCTCATGTTCGCAAAGCTGCAGATGATAAACAGAAAGATATACAGCACAAATGCATTTATTCAAGGAAAAGAAAATTCTTCAAGTATATGAAACTTACCACTGGAAACAGATACTTGAAAACAAGACCAAGCTTAAGACCTTCTGAAATTGACATTTTCAAAGGTAAGAAGAACTTCCTGGACACAGCTTAGGGATAAGATAGTAAGATCATGTGGGGACAGAGAAATACCTTGGGCCAATATAGTCACCCCGAGGAAATCAACAGAAGCAGATTCCTTCCTTCTTCAGAAGTTTATCTCTGCCCTCTTTATCTTGAACCTTTGCAGCCTTCTCACCTTTCCCCTGTGTCTCCAGCTACACTCTCCTGTCTGCAAAATGCCCACCTTCCCCATCTGCACTCTTCTTTTCTCTCCAGCCTGCCTCAGTGAGTGCCACACATCTAAGGAGCTGGCACAATGCATAATCTGCTCATTTTCTCCCTCTCTAACACTGCTCTGGAGATTCAGTCTCCTCCTCATTGGGTATATTTTAAGTGTTCTTGACTTGTCCAATAGACCTCTAGGAAACAAATTTCCTTCTCTCGCTACTGGAAATTAAATGTTGCTTTCTTGACAAAATAAAAGTATTTTTTTAAAGTTTCTTAAATGATTCAAAGTGGTATGAAATGGAAGAAATCTCAAGATAGCTGATCCCACTTTTACCACTCTAAGAGTGAACTGTACTGTAGTATATTATGAATTATCCTGTCTTGCCCCAACCATAAGCTATTATTCACAAAAGTACTTCTGTCTTAGTTGCATTGCTGTGCATCATAATATTTTCTTTTCTCCTGCGCTGTTTTTTTCTCTATTTGATTTTGCCTAAACTTTTCCAAACTCCAAGTTTTGCTCTGCTTTTGTGTCTCTGAGGAATTTGACTTTAGCTTCTGTTTGCTCTTGAAACTCTTCTGCTAGTGCTCTGCTTCATGATCTGAACAACAATGACTTTTGTGGAGGCAAACAATTTTCCAGTGTTTGCTTAGTAAGAATTGATTGAAAAGCAGGATCCCATTTCTTCTGAGCTTAACTTTTGCCAAAAGAAGTGGAACACTAATTTTATTTCTGGCACTCTCCAGTTTCTCAGTGTGTTGGAGTTCTTTGCCACTGCTGGATCCAGCCAGCCTGAATTACCCTCCATTGCTCAAGGATTTCATATCATACACCAGAGAAAACCAACAAATACAATAACAGCTTCAAATACATTGAAACAGTGGAAGAGCACAGAAGGAAATAATTACCACTTTATTCATGTTATTAGGCCAGACAGACACAATCCCTTTCAGCACACCATCTGTCTTAGATTAAAATGGAGAAGTTTCTTATGAAATTATGCATTTGCAAGGAGTTCACAGCTGTAGAACCAACCAAATCTTTTAACATCTGTTCAGTCCAAAGAAATCTAGGCCTAAGGTACTTTTGAAAGAATATTCTTAAAATGGTGCTTTACTTCAATGCCAGAATGTAAATGTATTGTGCGTTACTTTAGTGTGTTTGTTGTTCTGCATCTGCTAATGGGGTTATCAAATGGGACTGAGAAAGGAACACCCGGTGGAGACAGTGGGCTCGTATGACCTGAGAAGGCCTGCAAATATCTCCAGTCTTTCTATCTTCCCAAGTCCATTCCGGGTTTTCAAATGTGTATGATGTGAGAGCTCGAAATTGTTATAGCTCTAAGAAGACTATGAATATGAACAGAGAAGGACACTAAGAGATCACCAACACTGCTTAGTCATGGATCTTGCTTTGCCACTGGGCAATGATAAATGGTAGTAACAATTGCAGCATATGTTCAGTCAGCAATGAATGCCTTTCAGGCTACAACAGTTTTTGCTCTTGTCAGATTTCCACTGTGTTTGTTCACTGAAGAGAATGATGAGTTTAGTCTTACTGGAACATTCATCTCAAATGCGTTTGTGATTAGTAATTGCTTTGTTTGAAGCACAGGAAATGACTGAGTGCCAAAAAGAAAAAAAAAAAAAGGACTAAATATTTAGATAGTAGTCCAGAAAGGTCAAGCTATTATGAAAAAGGATAAAGATAATCCATCTGTGATCAGCTGTCTTATTTAAAAGGCAAATAAAATTATTACCTCCAGATACAATTAATATGTCTGTGCAACTTGATCATGCATGCATGATTGCTCCAGAGCTAGGACATAGCAAAGCTGCTGCTGTGCAATGCATTTACACATAGACAATTAATCCATCAGGTCCACCACATGTCCAGATTTATAGGTATGCACAGATCAATAATATGGACATGCGTAACAGCATCAACGCATCTGAATCTGGTTCTTCTGCTGGACAAAAAGGCCTGGCTGCCCTTTACTTCAGGTTTTAAGTCAGTGGGACTCACTTTGGTATGATGACACTGGAGGTGCAGGCAGACAGCTCTGTCTGTCATCGGGCTGGTGGGAGCAGCGGCAAAAGCACCTCAGCCCCATGGGACTGAACCTAGATTGCAATATGGAAGATGGGCCAAGCTGTGTGGGTCAGCAGTGGAGGAGGACAGTCCTATTGACCAGTGGGAGAAGGGGGTCTCCTACCCAGTCAAAGCCCCGTCATCAGCAGATATGGCCAAATTGTGTCTCTCAAGCTCTACCCTGGCTGTGTCTCCATTCTTTCCCTTTTCTGTATCAGGGAAAGCTTGTCACTGGACCATCATCCTTGGGGAAGCACAACTAAATTTGTGCTATTATGATAAGAAGCCATGAATTGGCTTGTACATCACGTTTTTCTACTGTAGAGGTCTGGTCTTTGGTCTGACGCAGAGAAGTGGGGCAAGGGCTCATTCTTCCAAGGCATGATCAACTTGATGTGTGTGAGCAGTCCTGTTAAAAGCAGAAGACCTAGATAGGGAGCAAAGATAAACACACACAGTATAGTTTACTTAATTTGAGATTCCCTTTGAATGTGCTGTTTAGTTTAAGGATTAGATACCCAGTTTCTCTGGTTCCTCAAAAGTGGAAATATAGTGATAAATAATATTTCAGAACTGGCTATCCCTCATCCTGATGAGAGGCAGTGGACTGCAATACTGACTTCAATAGACATTAAAATGTAATTGTCCTTAATCAAATTATCACAAATAATCACAATTATTACAAACCTTCCTGCACATTAATGTTCTTAGTGGGTTTTTATGGTGTACAGTTCTATATTTCTATGATAGTTACAAGAACGGGGAGGAAACTTTAGTGATGTGTATTCATACCATTACCTCATCTGAAGCCCACTGCTGCCTCAGCCTAGCTGCCATGGGAAAACACCCCCGAGTTCCATTTTCTTTTGTTTGGTTGGTCAGATGGTGGGGTGGTTCAGCAGAAAAGACTCTCCACCATTTTTGCTTTTCCCCATTATTGTTCCTGAGTAGTGGACACGCCACTTATTTTTGGTGGATCTTGACTTCTGTGGGTAAACTGTTTCCTCCCTGTATTTTTGTAGTAATTGCTATCTTCTCTTAGTAAATAGCTATTTTTTCACTTACACCTCCTTGCATTGTTGTTGTTTTCTATATTAGGGGCAAGGGAATCAAAGGGGAAAGGTTCCATCTTATTTGAGTTAGCATCTCCCAAATATATTGTTTTTAAACTAAGACTATTTCTTTTTCCTTGATCTTTGTTGAAGAAAGGAGAATAAATAGAATATTCAAAGAGTTTCTGCCAGCTTCCCCAGTGTAATACATTTACCATCACCCGGTCAATTAGTAGTCATAGTAGCTAAAATCCAGCCTTTTTCAGTGTGTGCTGTTGTATTATTTGAGTTAGTCTTGATTTCAATATGCTGTATAACACAACTAGGGTCTTGAATCTTGTGTTTCTATTTCCTGGTAGTGCATGTCTCTATGTATGATAATACATATAATACTACGTATTAGCTGTCCTCCATTTAATAATGAATATTTTTTCTAGTCTGAAAATAACATCAGACTTCTTTAATGGAGAAACACTGTCTGTTTCGTGGTCAGTGAAGAAGGAGGGAAAGGAGATGCTCCAGGCGCCAGAACAGAGATTCCCTCAGCCTGCAGTGAAGACCATGTTGAAGCAGGCAGTCACCCTTTGGCCCATGGAGGTCCACAATGGAGCAGGGATCCACTTGCAGCCCATGGAGGAAACCCACACCAGAGCACATAGATGCCCAAAGGAGGCTGTGACCCCGTGCTGGATACAACTATACTCTTGTGGGGGTTTTGCTTGTTTTGTTTGTTTGTTTGTTTGGTGGTTGTTGTTGTTGCTGTTTTTACCCCCTGAACAAAGGTTACAACTCTAACATCAAAGCATTGAGATCAAATGGATAATCATGATGACACTGAAAGCAATTACACATCTCTAGCCATTGTCTGAAGGAACAGAAAGTATGTTATGCGACACTGAAAAAAAAAGGCAGTTCACGATAAGACTAAGACGGTGTTTGAGGTCACTTGCATCAAAACGTGCATTCCTCCAAATAAAAAACCTTGATGCACTCGGTTTGACCTTAGCCTGTCATCTGTCACAGATTCTTTTGCAATGTAACTAACTGCTGGTGACAGTTTGAAAAACTAAAGAATGACTGAAGATCCAAACATAGGCATCTGGAAATAAGTATGTCACAGCACATGGACCATGGCTGAGCCCTGAAACTATAGCAGGTGTCCTGTAATATGCCATATATGTCATGCACTAATCTACACTTTTTATTAACTATCTCTTCCTTGCCCTTGTGTCATAGAAGCTTAAGGGAAATCCCAGAGTCTGGTTTAGACTCTTCTCAATGAACACCTCCCACCCAAGCTGCCATTTCAGTTGTTTCCTGATAAAGATCAGTTTCTTGATCAAGGCAGAGGAAATAACCACTGCCGAACAGTTCCCATTCCTCTCTGCCTGCTTCCTGAACCACATAGTGTGCTCATTGACTCAAGCTAAAATTTGCATTATTCATTATGTTCTTATTTATTTTTCATATTTGCAGAAACCTAGTAAGAGGTTTTCTTTTCCTGGCTGCCATCGCCCCAGTGTAGCCTAGACTGAGAAGGAAAACAACTCTAGCAGAAAAAGAAAGACAGAAGGTAAAGCTGGTACCTAATGAAGACTGCACAGCCCAACTACCAGCAATGGCAGAACACAACAGACTGTCACAGGGAAGTGTTTCCACTGCAGTGCGTTGCTTATGGGAAGAGGATGGAAAAGAGTCACATCCCAGCATCAGGGCTGATTTGCTGTGGTTGGAAAGTGTCACAGTTTATACAGGTTTCACTAAGCAGGTGAGAGGATATTGTGGCACTTTTTTGTGAACAGGGAATGGCTACTTAGGCTTGAGCAAAATTTAAGGCTTAAGTACATAGCTGTCAAAACTGGAGCTCTTAAGTAAAACTGCCATTGGCTTTAATTACTCAAGTATTTGAAATCTGGTCTGTACTTAAAGGCTAGAGGATGACTAATATAGGCTGGTTTATTTAAATTTCTTCATTCCACAGTTTATAATATTTTTAGATTATATCAATCAAGAATAACTCTAATAAATATCTTTAGAATAAGATCATAACAATACACTTGCAAGAAACTAGATCTTTTGACCAAACACTTTTTTTTTTCTTTTTTTTTAATCACAATGCATTGCAAAGCTGCTTTCAAAGTCCACAAAAATTCTTAAATGTCTAAAATAGTCACCTGGAAACATCATGATAGAGCAGCATTGATTGGGAAAAAAGGCAAAGTGGTCTGTCTTTCTTTAAGAAAATTCCAGACACAAACCAGAATGATCAGGTTTTGTTACTAAATTTATACTTGTGTAGAACTAGCCACGCAGCATGAAGTAAACCTGTTACTTGACAGTGCACAATTAACAGTGAAGAGCCTTATTTACAAAAATTTGGTGACCTATACTACATCTGAGACTTACTATAGTGGCCACTACTCTAAATAAGAAGAGAACTGGGGCTCTTACTCTACTTCCTCTACATAGTTTTCTTTCAGAAAAGTCAATGGACATGACCATGAAAAAAGCCAGGCAAGAGCTCCCTGTCAAATGGAAAAACAAAACTTAGAAAAAGATGATTCAAGAACTGGAGCAGCAAGCTCATATTCCTGAAACCCTCCTTGGATCTTCACTCTTTCTCTAAAAGCCTTCGTTGTTCCTGGTTCCAAATTTTATTTCAAGGGGACCTGCTCACAGAAGCACATCATGAGCACTCTTTTTGAAGTGGAACAGAAAATTTCTGCCACTGTGTTTATATCAATCAGAGATGCTGCTTCATAATTAGGCTTTTTTTCCTCCCTTCCCCCCCCTCCCCCCTTTTTTATTTATTTAATGCTTGATTATGTGAAATATCACTCTAAAAGAAGACAGTGAGGTATTCCTGAGGGAATGGCCTGAAGTTGTGTCAGGGGAGGTTTGGAGTGTATATTAGGAAAAGATTCTTCACCCAGAGGGTGGTTGGGCACTAGAAGAGATTCCTCAGGGAAGTGGTCACAGCACCAAGCCTGACAGAGTTCAAGAAGCATTTGGATGATGCTCTTGGTCACATGGTGCGACTCTTGGGAGTGGTTCTGTGCAGGGCTAAGGGTTGGACTCAATGATTCTTGTAGGTCCCTTCCAACTCGGCATATTCCATGATTCTGTGATTTCTCAAATGTAACTTTTGTGTTTACCATTTAGAACTCACCTTATTTCTAATAGTTTTAATTTTCTAAACATTTAAAGTTTTTAACCGTTTAAAGTCAAAGTAAAAATCTACCATTCAGATAAATAATCAGATAAATACAATTAATATAAAAATTTTTACACAGTCCAGAAGAAAATCCTTCAAATATATTTTGCTTCAAACTTTGATTAACAGCAGGAATTGACTTGAAATACGAAAAGGTCCATAGTACAGAAGTTATGAATTTCAATCAGATCTATTAATTCAAAAATCCTGGGCTGATGTCTCATTAGATGTGTTGTTATACCTACTGAATTGCACATTAGGAGGAATGAATAGGGGAAGGTCACAAGGAAGGACACCATGGCCAGTGGGCTCCTGACTTGGCCATGATTGCAGTAGCTCCAGACCTGGTCATGTGGGCAGTGAATCATGCCAAGAGGTAGGACTTTTTTCTCACCTGGCTTTTTGCATCTGCAATAGTGTCTGAATGGAGTGCAACACTGTCCTTGTTTTGGTCAGAGCCACTGATGTACTCAAAGTGGAGAGAACCAGAATTAATGTGGCATTTGGGAGCCAGTCTGTGTTCCTGTTCCTGAGTGTTGTCCCAGACAGCCACCCTTTGTTTGAGCCCATACATTGAGAAGGATTGTCTTTGTGGAGAAATGGGCTCTCCTTGCCCATTAGAGTTGGCAGATCCTTTTTTGACTGACAGGTGTGGAATTTGCTTACTGGTCATATTTTAAAACCAAAGAAGTCCCAGTATTTACAGACCTATCTATAAAGAAGGAAATTGGTAATAGGAATAATACCTGGAAAGGTGGTTAATCCTTTATGTGCCTGTGAGCCCTTGGTATTTGAAGGACCTGCAACCTGGTTTTCATGACACATTTTAGTCATTAGAAATACACTGTTCTCAGCTGTATTGGGCTGGTAAGCACCTCATATACACCTTATAGGTTTTGCAGTCACTTTGAATCGTGTGAGTCAGAAACAGCTGTTTTTGTACCATGTCTCACTGTAACGCTGAGCTTGATTAAACTCTGGACATTGACACCTTCTCTGCTTCCAATTAAAGCTGAACTTTGAGCTCTGGCTTTGAAATCTCATCCTGGAAAAAGGCAAGGACAAACACAAGGACAAAAATTTCTTGAGAAGCTTTTAATTACTTTTCATTCCTCAATTTGTCTTCTCCTTCCTTCCCACTCAGAAACAATAATTGCTTGTTTTTTCATTTTAACTAAAAGCAAACTATGAGAAAAGCAGGTATTATCCCACTCCAACAGCTGTATGCAATTTACAGCACATATTGAGTATGCGGTTTTCCTTTTCATCACTTGTCTCAGAGCAAGTGTAACTGTCTGCAAGTGTGATACTAAGCACAGCACAAAAGCACCGACAATCTTGCACATTTGAGTCAAGTCAGGCTAGGAACTTGGTCCATTATCACTGCTTGTGAGAGTCGTCTGAAAAAATGTTAGCTTTGTGGCTGGTGGATAATAGGAGAACTCTGATGATTGCTGGAGGCTAAGACCTCCTGCTTATGGAAATAGCCACTATTTGTCTTATTTTAATCTGATCAGACCTTCTGTGGCTTCTAGTCAGTGCATTTTCAGTGGAGAAACAAGTCTGAATGATTAACATCTCCACTCAATTTACACTGGGTTAGTGCTGGGATTTGCCAGTCCTAACTCCTCCGTCTGTGCAGATCTGGACCAGGATTTTGTGACTATTCAACTGCACTGTGGCCCTGGATGTCACAATTACACGACCGAAGGAACCTTTCCTCATTTCATTCCCAACTCTAGCTTTTCCTGTTCATCTAACAGGGTTAACCTACAGTCATTCTAGTTACAGTTGGAAGGTGTTGGTGTATCAGTGCCTAATCAGGCAGCAACTCTTGGTAACACATTACCTGTTTGGGACTTAGAGGATTATCTATTCTTTACCCTAGTTTTCATGTGGTATGAGTACTGCGGTGCTTTATGAGGCTGATAAATTGCAACTTTCCATGTTCTGTGGAGAGACAAAAAGTTGCTATTATTCTTGCAAATCCACATTAAAGAGAAAACAACAGCAACTGGAGTATTGCTGACATTGCTTAATGAAAACCAGAGCACTGCAGTGGAAAACAATCTGAGAAGGACACCTTCAATTAGAGAAAAAGGGAGATTAAAGACTTCTCTTTTATACAACCTCAGGAAGAAATGTGAATGAATGGGTTTAAAGAAGGCTCTAATTGAGGGATAAAATGGAAACAGTAAATGGCTTATGATAAGATCAGTAAGCAGAGAAAGGGAAGCCAGTATTGCCAGGAATATGCATAGAAGTTCGTAAACCCCTCAAAAGCCAATTCAGTCTGGAACAGGCAGATACAGAGGAAATATTCCAGGAATTGTGAGTATGTAGAAATCCTACTGGACAAGGACAAAATGTTTGAAATGAAAGAATGTAAATAGTTTGAAAAACAATCAAGATTTTTTTGCATTGAAGAAAATATTCCCTGGAATTAGAGGAAAATCAGGAAGATCGAGGTCTTTTCCTGAAGGAGCAATGAATGAAATTTGGTGACAATATATGCACTGAAGATATCCCTGTAATCACGAGTCTTCTCAATAGGGAAAATCTGCATAGTCAGAAAGGTAAAACCTATTAAACTTTAAACTACTACTACCATGTTCTTCTTAATACATTATATAAAAGAGTTTTGACTCAGAGATGAATGTTTTTAATGAATTTAAATTGTTAATTCTACTGGGCTAAGAACAAGGTCAGGGAGGGAGGAAAGGTTCTCTGATTTTCAGGCAGGGCTATCCAACCTTGTTTTCACTCCCCTTACTGACGGTTTGGGGAGCAGCTCCGCCTGGTAAAATCTGCCATTCATATGTCAGTGCAATCTTTTCTTTTTCATCTTTCCCTGGTTGGCACCACAGGTTAAGTGCTGTTATCTCTTTTAGTTAGTATTGCCATCTGATACCACTGACTGTTTCATTTATTCCGTGAAACTGAATGTTTGAATGTATCTGCCCTCTTGAGAGGCCATAGATGTCCATTTCTTCCTGTTCTTGACTGCCACCTGCCTGGCTTCATACTACACACTTGATTTTTGTCACTTAGTCTTTTCCACTGTCTATGCTTGTTCCACTAACTTTCTTTCTCTCTCCACTATTAAAACCCCTGAGGCTAGTCCAGTGTATGTGCATAGGGAGGTATGGATATGCACATAGGTTATGTATTTCATCTATTCACGCTGTGCCAGCTCCCTGCTACTTTTTGATGGCAGGTGTTTCAGGAATGGTGTTTCAGGGATGGTTGCCTGGTCACATGCAGACATTTGCCATGGTGGAAGGAGAGGAACCAGTCCTTGAGGAAAATGAGTGCAGCAGGTCAGGCATTACAGACATAAGTATGTGAGGAAACTTGGCTGTGCCCTGCCTGTACCATATCTAGCTCTTTCCAATGTCCTGTGTCTAGTTATTTCATCAGTACTTAAAACCGCTTTGAAGTATTTATAATTTTTTATTTGGTGTTTCTAAGAGACACACAATACAGTTGGTCCAATAGTAAATCTGCTATGTTGTGTTTATAATGCAGGCTTTAGTGTCTCTGGAAAGTTCAGTATTGAATGATGCAAGTTTAGACAGAGCTAGAAATGTGAAACAGAAGAACTAGGTCATTATGGGAGAGTTTCTATTTTTAACTGAAGTAGATGATCATTGACCGACAGCCTTATGAAAGGATGACACTGGTTTTTATTGAGTTATTGTCACTGTGTTTTCTCTTCACTTTAAATTCTGCCGTGGTGAAGCCCTAGGGCATGTTCCTATTGCAGCATCAAGGCTATGGACAGCTATCCAAATTTGTCCTGTCATTCAACAAGGTGTATTCTCCCAGGCTGAACAGTATGCTGATGGGATTTGTAACTTGGCTGTTTCACTTCTTCAGCACAGCTCTGTGTCATGTAGACATCTTCTGACTGATCTACATGATGCGCTTGGTGACTGGTACAATTTTTCCCCAGTTACAAGGGACAATCAGTGAGTTCACAGATGAAACTCGTGATCCTGTGATCCTGGCCATGAAGCAGGACCTGGAGCAGCTCTTTATCAACCACTGCCTCTGGTCAACTCTGACAACCTAACAGGACATGCCACCACTTACATGCACTCCAGACAGATGACCTCTACCTCCTTTTTTATTCAGCACATACAGCTTTGTTAATGTTCTGAAAGGAGAAGTATTGCACTGGATAAAGGTGATCGAAATTTAGAATTGCTGCATCTGTTGAAGTAGACAGGTCCACCTATGACTAGGATATGGAAATGGGCAAAGGTTGGCCCCCTTTGTTCACCGGTATGGCTGAGCAAGCCCAGAGAGGTGAGTGGTATGTGCCTGTTAGTATGGACATTAGCAGTAAGGTTATTAGCCTTCCCAGAAACACCTTTTGTGCTTTTGTGACTGGCTTACAAACTAGAAAAGCTTTGAAAGCTATTTGTCAAGGAACTGGAAAATGTCTCCAATTTAAACTTTCTTGAGCTGGAGAAAACCATTTCATAGGCAATTCTGACCGAGTGGATGTCTCTGTGCCCTTTCCTTCGTCTCTACCCTGCTACACCATGCTGCAGATCCTAGAGAAGGATGGGTCCATAATGCAAGATCCTGCATGGGCAGGTGTTGTTACTCATGTAACTCGCTTTGCTTGGGACAGGTCAAGGGTCACAAAATAATTGCTTAGTTATGTTATAATGCCGGCTGCCTGAACAACTATGTGGCAATTTGGAAGGCTACTGCCTTATGCCCCTGTTCCTCTGGGAGCTTTTCCCTCCATGATAGCCTTCAATCTCATTTTGCATTTTTATTACATATTTTATGCCAAATTGTCCTCTGGCCAAATAAATCCCCCAAATTAAATAGGGCTATAAGAGAGATAATTTTTTGTTTTATGTTTCTCAGTTGCTCAGAAGATGCAAATCCTGAAGAAGAGGGACAGTAATTACTATTTTCTATACAACATATGTGTATATCTGTGTTTACTCATTTAAAGGGACTGCTCTATCTACCATGTGGAAAGGCTTCATTGTGATAAATGTTTTATATATATGCCCTTTAGAAATCACATTTTGAACACCTGACTTTGAAGCTGCATTGAACCAGATTCTGCGACTGTTATATGAAATGATCCATCAGCTTTGACTTTGTTTAGACAAGACACGGCTGAAAGTACTTTTTAACATAAGCAAAGGTACTGCAAATGGTCGACTTCTTCAAATGCATCAGCATGGCTCAGCTTCCCAAAAATATTTTGGTACCTAATTGCCACTGGTATGCCTCTGAGATAGTTGTTATATCAGTCATTTCTCTGATAAGAGAATTGGCAGGTTTTTTAAAGCTCTTTGTAAAAAAAAACCTGGGGGTTGGGGAAGGTATTTATCAAAATGAGTGAGATTGAACTGGCCCAAGCCAGATGTATTTGCTCCTGTGGACAGCATAGCATTTGAGGCCATTAGCATCATAGTAATTTTACAATTTCCTGTTTTTAAGTCTTTTGAATTATATTTGAACATAACTGAAATTTTAAAAACTTGGTGTATTGTGAATGATGTTTGAAAATTGATTCTGAAATTCAATGAAGAATAATCTGTACTCAGGACAGAAACTAAGCAGAAACCAATGAAATAAGGTGTAACAATGTACCAAGAAAATGAGGAGAATGATTTGTGAAGTGTTTAAAGAAGAGTTGATGGAATACAGTAAAGATGACAGTGGCTTGTCTGGGTAGTTTATTCCCTGGTGGGGGCAGAATGGCAAAGACAATAAAATTTGAGCCTGGTGCAACTCTGGGCCTCCTGCAGAGAACCACAGTCCTGCTTTTGAGAAATGAGTAGAAATAAAATCCTGCGAAGCACTATGGCAACCATCACCAGGGAGACCATCACAGATCTCAAACATGCTTATCCAGAAGAATTACAAGTCACAGAGTGAGATGATAAACTTGGAAATGGTATTTTAGAAGTAAAAACAGTGTTACCTGGTAATTGCAGTGGTATGGAAATGTGACACTTTGAGTTCTTAATAAAACAAAACAGTTTTTAAGAAACATTGCAGTGAGGATCTTCTAGAAACAGCTAAAGAAAATATCTGTACACAAGGGAACTGGTCATCGTGCGAGAAGGGAAACCAGACCAAAAACTTCACTGCAGTAGAACTCAGTGGAGATCTTGAAACAAAATGGAAGTTTAAAAAAACAATTGACACTTTTTCCTGTGTCTTGAAAGCTTTTCACTTCCATCTATACTGCCCATGAGTCACCTTGTTTTTCCGTGAGTTTATCAGCTTCATGTAGTTCTTGTTGGCACTGTCCACTCTTATCTTCTGCAGAGGTTCAGAAAAAGGCGGTGCTACCCATTACTACTGCTGATTTCATGACCGATCCTGTAAGAACAGTAACTAATAGTGGCAGTCCATATAAACATGTGTTTCCAAACAAATGATTCTTGCTGCCAGGCCTGGTTTGAATGTGAAACTGAACAGACTTTGCTGATAGTTAGATGGTTCCTGTCTCCTGCTCCATTTCTCTGTGTGTATAAAGCTCCACAAACCTTTCCAGAAGATTCAGTTAATAGAAAAAAAATAATAAACAATAATCCTGTTTCCCACAAGTCTCTCTATACCAGGAAACCCAGCTGGTGCGGCTTGGTTCCCTCATGGCTCCTGATGTCCAGTAGCAAGACTGGGTCACCCTGAGAGGGCATCTCCATGTCTACTTTTACACTGTGCCACCTGAGAGAGGAAATGAGTAGCAGTGTGGTCTGTATCACTGATGATCAGGCAAATATAAAGCACACTAAATCAGAAAAATATTTCTGATGCTTGAGATTGTAAAGAAACTAGGAATGTTTTTGTAGCAGGAACCCGATCCTGATTTTGAAAAACAGAAAATTGTTTCTGAGTAACACGAAGGACAAAAGGAAAAGACAAAGAAAAATTACCACAGACACATTTGTTCTTAATCTCAACAGTACTATCATCTCTGTATTTCCTTACATACTTTTTTGACTCTGATGTCAGTGCGATGTTTTGCCTTCTAAAGTGACATCAGACTATTTCTCAAGGCTCACATCTTGGCTTATGGCTTAAGAAAAGAGTACTTTGTTCTGTTGCATTCTTTAATATTATTATTTACTATTATTGGCAGAAATATGTTACTGTCACTTGTACACTGGCATAAATTCAATCATCCTTTCAGTGCATGCCTCACCCAGAATAAATTGATCACTGTGCATTATATAAAACCATTTAAAGATAAAATAGTTCAAGTCAGTCAAATAACCAAGAAGTCAAATGATTCATTACAGCCGATACAGTCAGTTTTATCAGTATCGCATCATTATCTTATTTTAAAGGCAATTAATATTTTTGCAGCCTGGATTTTCTTACTGCAAAATACGTAGTCCTTTATGACTGAATTTGCTTGAAGTGGAGAGCTGTACAATTGTTTTTTCCCATCTAACTTTTTGCCCTGGGTTTGAAGCGTGGAAGAATAGCTCCTTGGTGTGATGCATGCTGCAGCCACTGGGTGGGTCAAAAAAGCACACTGCATGGCACCCACACTCTGCTTCCCATGTGAGGAATTGTTTTCTTTCCACTTGTGTCAGTGTTCTGCCCACACTTTTCAAACCAATGGCCACATCCTTATTAAACAATTTATTCTGAGTGATGAGCCATTCCAGTGTGTTGCTCCCTGGCTTAAGAAAGATAGCAAAGCTTCTCCTAGTGGTTCAGTGTAATAGTTAAAAAAGTCAAGGCTTATTTCTAGATAGATGTGGTAATAGTTTTCCCTTTATAAGTGCACACACCAACTATAACTTGACTATACTGCCATATGAATCAGAAGTGGCTATACAGAAAGCCTGCTGATGTGGGAGTTTGAAGCGTGCTTTGGTGGAGAGAAGCTGTGACTCTATCCTAAGTGCATTTCGGAAGCCAAGCTCATACTCTGTAGCAAACCGAAGTAACAGCTATTTGCATTAGGTACGTGGCACAGATACTCTGTGTCATCTAATCATGAAGACAGTGGTAGGATGGAATGTTATTTCACTTTGTATGAGTTCCTGTGAGGAAACCACAGAGCTACAGCTTTCAGTTTGGTTGCAAAAGTATAATTTTGATACTTGGATCTATCTCTTCTTGGTAATTATACAATCACTTTTAAAGCAAACTGTATACGAAGGGGATTGATGAATTTTCCATGGTATTGTGTATCAAAAATTCGAGGGGTAACTCACAAAGAGTTTCATACAGTGGCTCCCCCACGCCCCCAAGGCTGCTCATCTGAAATCAGAACCACTTGGTTGAGAAAAGACTGCAACAGTTAGAGATGGAGAATGGTTTGTGGTGAGAATCAGTAAGTTTTCATAGCTCTCTGTAGAGCTACACAGCCTATTTCAGCGGAGATCTTGGCTCCTTAGATGCCCACTTGGCTTTTTATCACAGACTCTGCTCTTGGAGATGCACATCAGAGTCAGCAAGCTGCTGGGAAGCCCCAGAGCAAAAGGGACAAGGGTACAAAAGCTGTACTCAACACGTGCTGATGCTGGGGGAAAGCGCAGGTTTTCTAGTGCCTTTTTCCTTACTCTAAGAATTAGATAGCATTGATGAAACTTTCCACAGCAATTTTCAAATAGGAATTTGTGAGTGTACTCAGCATCAGACACTTGTGAATTTAGGGGTTTATAGTGGAATATAAGGGGTATAAATTGGCCTATCTTTTAAAATAGACTTCTAACAGTGCAGTCTACATAGTCTTTTAGCTATCTGATTATTTAATCTCATTAGCTGATTTGATACATTTCCTATATGATGAGTCTTTCAGATAAGATTGAGTGGGACTGGTCTCTTTAATTTAATGGGTTTCATTAGATTATGAGGTTTTCACTTGAATGAATAATGAGTTATGTGCAATTTAATTCATAAAGATCAGCAATGATCACAGACTGAATTAGAACTTATGGAGAAGGCCACAAGGAGCAAGAAATATCATTAACTTTAAACTGCTGTTAAAATTCTCATGGGATCTATCTTCATGAAAGAAATATAGAATCTGAATACTCTGAATTTTTTGAATAATTAATGCTTATTAACCATTCTTAACATTCTCACACTTAGATATGTCAGCTGTATTGAAACCTACTGTTTGAGTAAAGCCCCTTTTTGTTACAACCTTAATTTCAGTGTTATTTCCACTGAAATAAACTGAAGTCAGGAGTGGCCATACCATGCACGATATGTAAGATCAAATGCGCATCTATTCCATTTTCCCATCTCCAGCTCTAACTAGGTCCAGGTTCACAGCTTTATTAATGCAGCCGTAATGCAAATGCTGTTGAATTCAAAGGTAAGATTTCCCTGCGGATTTCAGAAGCAGCAGCAAGCCATATAACTGACAGTTACATATTCTTTGCCTGTTTTCAAGCCAAAAAATAGACAGAATATTTTGAATACCCACCAAATAAATGAAGTATGTTGCATTAATCTAAGATAATACAAAAATAGCCATGAGTCAAAAGAATGACCAAAAGATATTCTCATTTTGGCTCATAAAAGAATTTATATTTATTACCATAACATTTGTCTTTCCACAGCTGTGCTTAATGGGAGTCACTTTGGTGCTATTAGTGGTATTGTTAGTGGTGCCCCAGCCCTTCTCAGAACCCGGTGACTCGCTGCTCTTTATTGTATGGAGAGAAGATAGTTCACTGGTGAAACAATCAGTCTGGGTAAATATCTCTTATTATGGTCTTATACAAGTCCTTTGATTACAGGCAGGCACCAAAAGGGAGGAGAAAAATAAATACTGACCTCCAAATCCTGCTGTTCCACGATGAGCCATTCTCCTGGAGCTCCTATTTCCTCCAGAAACCTGTCTATTTTTGGGTTTTTTTCAGACTCAGATTGTTTGGAAATTGTCCTGGAAGGCACAGGCAAAAATGTCAGAGAGCTTCAAGAAAGTCATCATGGGCTGCCAAGGTTCTACATCCCTACACTGCATTTTGAAGTGCAGTAACATGCACCTAGTTATGAGCATTATATGTTATTACGAGCATTATATGTATAGTTTCAATTAACAGACACCCAGTTACAGGCTGTCCTAGCCAGTTTTCCAACACAACATGGCTAAAACTGCTCACATTGACTTAGTGAATGCCGCAAAGGACGTTGAATTGTAGCATGCAAAAGGCAGGATTTCTTTCCCATCTGTTCATGTGGATCGAATATTGTATGAATATAGATGACGATAATTCATGCCAGTTGGGGGTTACTTGGATGAGGCGCCCTATTTTGAGCTCGTTTTTCTTCAAGTCATGTTCATCAATGTGTGCATCTGTTTCATCCACTGGCAACTGAGATTTTTTGAGGCACAGGGAGGTTGCTTTTTTTGCTTTTTAAATTCCTATTATGGAAGGATGGCAGGTAGGATTTGGGAGGAAAAAAAAAGCAATCCTTTTTTAACAGTGTGAATGAGATCAATGTCAAAATGCATCTGCTGATAAGGAAATACACTATATTCAAGAAATAAGATCACAGTTTTCTTCTACTGCAACTTCTGTGTTTGAATTAATATCTGTGTTACAGTCCAGAGGAAACAGCAACAGAAGAAGTTGCTGTTGCAAGGCAAGTGGGTACACATGGTTTTAAGAATAATATTTTTTAAAGTGACAGTAGGATGATGTTTGGTGCTCTCATTAGCATTGCAGGGCACCATGGGGCATGAGGATGTCCATGCCCTGAGGCTCATGCCTGAGGCAGTCGTCTATCACTTCTCCCATCACCCTCTCAAATAGATTTCCAACGTGAGAGCACAATGTTCTTTGTGTGAAATTGTGTATTGACAGAGAAGCAAGTAAAAGGGGATGATGTTTTATCCATTTAGAAAAAATCCTTGTCACTTACAAGTTCCTGTGTTACACACTTGTATTAGCTATCCAATCCACAGTATCACTCAGCAGGAGACTGGGCACAAGATATCCAGCCTTTGTCATTTGTATATGGACATGGACCACATGGCTTGTAAACCCACAGCAGTCCTTATACAAGTCCCATGTGATGCATCTAAAAACAAGCATTGCTTATGTTTTTACCTCAAACCCATAAAACTTGGAACTGGTTTTAAGTTTGGAGTTGACCTCTCTTGAAGTTTGAGACTGCTGAGATGCTCATTAGAAAACTGTGAAACCAAAGAGTAAAGGCAACACTTGGTAAATGTGCACAAAGGAAAGCAGTAAGAATCACAAAGTGGTTATATGACCAAAGACAAAGGACGGTGACTCTCTCTTGTAATGTCCTTGACTCTTCCTATTTGTTCTGGGAAGCATCTCTCCATTAAGCAGAAAAGCCACCCAGTGACACAGCTTTGCTTCATTTGTTCAAAGTTGAGAAGGTTCAGTAGAGTCCCCTCCTGGCTGTGCATGTCCTGGCTGTGGGGAGGAAGCAAAAGCAAATTTCTCTGCTCTAGCAGGACAGCATTATAAAACGAATATTCTGCTAAATACGAATTTTCTTATGCAAAAGACCTTGCCATCTTTTGGAAGAGAATAACTGCCTTTTCTTTGTTTGGTAACGAGTTAAAAGGGCCTGATAAAAACTGACATTGGAAATGAGCAGCAGCTCTTTAACCTACCAGTCTGTCATAGTGACAACTGAGGATGGTTCACTTCTGCACATTGCATATTTTTTGTTCCAGTCCCAAAACGCAGGGTGTTTGGGAACCTGATCCGTACGAGCTCCAAATGCCCATGTAGGTGAGGAATTGCCCTTTACAAAAGGAACACAGCATTTCTTACTCCCTTCATGAATATTAACTGTTTCCTTCCCAGAACGTTGCCATGATTTAGCTGACTTCTCTGCTTCGCAAATATGAAATAAGATTAAAATGAAAAGTACAAAGCCAAAGAATACAATAATTTAAGATCAGAGTTTTGGGAAAAAAATGTTTCCATTAAAATGTTTGCTTTTTTGCTATTCAACTTTAGAAAAGCATTGAGTGCCTGTTTCTTGGTTTTATTTGGTGGTCTTGGTTTGTTGGGGTTTTTTTTGTATTATCTTATCCTTGATCAGTCAGTTCTGTTGATGATCTTGTAGTCATTCTAAAATCCTTCCAGTGGCCCACGATAAGTAATAATAAGTGATGATGTAAATAGCATGATAACATCTTATTACCTAAGGCATAAATGGAAACTATGATGAGTGACAAAATATTTTTAAGGGAAAAATTAGCTAAGCAAATACATGAAGAACCAAGCAATACACAGTGCATTACCCATTAGCTTAATGCCTGTCTGCAAAAAAAGCAACAGTAATCTGAGTAATCTTGGAGAGAAAGTTTCCTTGCTGTGGAAACTTTCAATTCTTTTATTTGTAAGGAAATAATCTTCTTTAATGGGTCATTTATTTCATAAGCTGTCTGCAATAGAGTTTGCCCCCTTGTCTTTGAAAACTCTAGATGTAGTCATGGTGAGAGCCAGTTAGCTGAAAGAAACATGCAGCAACTCCCTTGTTAGATCACTCTGGACCTCATCTTTGCACACTGACTTTGACTTGGGTTATGATGGGCTATGTTGCTTGGAAATAAAACAGTAATACTGACCTTTCAGGACAAACTTGGAGCATATTTACATCACTGAATTAATTCCTTCCACCTCTGGGTAGTTGTTTGATATCTTTGTAAAGATATTTTCCTGTCAAATAACAGTCAGTTAGTCTTACTGTCTGCAAATCCTGACCCCTTGAAGGGAGCGCTGCAATTATTAACAGCTGATGGCCTGAAAGGGAAAAAAGATATAATGTAACAACTTAATTCTTGTGCATGTAAGAGTAATTTAGGTTGCAGCCTCTCCTTGTCTGATCTAAACTCCATAGTTCTCTGAGGTATGTAGGTATTGACATACTCATTTTCTAGCTGGGAAATAGAGGAAGAGAGAGGTTGCATTATTTGCCCCATGTAATAGAACAAGTTTTTGACATAGATGAGAATGGAAAACACAGACTTTCCTGTTCAATCTATCGCCCGTGCTGCTTTCCTGAACACCATTTCCCAAAGGATGAGTCCTGTAAATGTGCCTTATAATACTGGCTATTAAATGGTTGCAAAATTCACTGAAGCTGGTGGACTGATACTGCAATCCTTTAGTGAGAGAGAAACAAAGTACTCTTCCATTCAGTGACAACTAGAATGGTAGATGATACTATCCAAAATTACAGGAGTAATAGGAAAAATAAAGTCTATGCATAATAGCTTATGGGAAAAAAACCCAAAATCAGTACAAAAGGGCCAGAATGCCACTGGAGGACTGCCACTGGAGGAGGACGTGCATCTTAGTCGGGTTTTTTCCATTTAAAAATGGTATGATGAATTCAGGTTTAACACAGTTTCAAGATAAAAAATGTTTCTCCTGGGAGATACGACTCATTTTCATATTACAGGGATTTTGAGTACAATAACTTTGGATAAATAAAGTTCAGTTGTATATAGAGCATGGTGACTGAAGTGCTTTGTTTCCAGTTCAGTATTGGGAGGTGTGGATTGTCTGCAGCAGAGTGTGAGCAAGAGATTCACTTTATTAAGGAATCACGTTCTCCAGGTACATTTCTTTTACAAGTGTCATGACAACTAAACAGACCTACTAAACAGCGAGCCTTTATTCACTGCTGTTACCACATCAAACTCTGGCTGTGCACAGTCTGTTCTCTGCAGTACTATTTATTTCATAATAAACTGATTGTCTTTCCTCATCCTCTGTAACTGCATTTGGGAGCAATAAACGAGTATGAATGTGTAACATTGCCATGAAGTAAGGCTTTTAGATTTCATGTACCATCTCCTCTAAGCTATGGTAAAAATACAATTTAATAGAAACATTGGATATTACTCTGATACATGTTAATGCAAAAGTTTGGTAAATTCAATGCTGGTAGAAACCACATGACAGGATAGTAAGGCAGTATGCCCAGAAATATCCCCATAAATGTCAACAGTAGCATTAGCAACCTGTGCTTGAGCATTTAAAAATATTGTAGTTGTAAAGACTAGGGGGAAGAATTTGGATTTTATGTTGTCTGCAAGGCCATATTCTGAGAGACAACAAAGTGTCATGCTGATGTCTTAGCCAATACTGTTCTCTGCCTGAACTACTCATCTTGCAGAATTAAAACAGTGACCTCACCTCAGAATCCTTTTGTTCATCTGAAAATGTAACTAGAAATATCAAGAATGAAGGAAGAGAAATAAACCAAATAAATTATGTCATGCTTGCTTTACCTAATCTATACCTATATAATATTTACCTAATATTTTTTAATGATTACTGAGGGGCAAAATAAATCTGGTCCATTCCTTGGAAAGTAAAGTGTTGCTATGACAAACTTCCTGAGTAACCTCAGCTGCCTCAGTGCATTCCAGGCAAGATGAGCTGTTTCAGAGACAGCGAAGGATCAGGTTACACTGGAATAATGTGCTACAAGATCTGCACTTCGAACTGCATCCAAAAGTGAATCAAGGTTATCTGCTGAGGAACTGGTGAAAATGTTCCTAACAGTTCGGTTGGTCTAGCTGAGCGGTGGCCAAATTCAGCTCAAGCTGAAGTTAGTTAAAATACATAGGGATTTTGGTGCACATTACCCAATTTCTACCACTTTCACCAAATGAAGAGTTGGAAGGTTATTACATTATCTGGTAAACTACTTTGAGGATGAAAAATGCTTTATAAATTTCAGCAAGAATTATGTTATTGATTCCTAAATAAAATTTAATATTTTAGTTGTGCTCCTGAACCTTGTTGTCAAAGAGCAGAAGTAATCATACTTGTAGTTCTTTCCAGTGCTCACAATGTTCCACACAGAACCTTGTCTTACAGCTGCATGGAAAACACATCTCTGCACACCAGGATTTTTATGAGGATTCTGTAAGAAACTTTATTCCAGATTCTCTTCTTACTAATCCCACTGCAAAGCTGCAAAGCTGCCTAGAGCTTCTTTGCAGCTGCACTGAAGTGATGGATGGTAAAATTTGCAATGCGTTTGTGATGTCTAGTTTGCAATACTGGGTTATATCTGTGTCTTCTGTTTCAAATCTTTGCTATTCTGGAACATTAAATATTTTTTCTCATATGTGTGTCAAATTAAATCCAAAGGATGTTTCACTCTGCCTTTATACAAAACTCATACACCATGTGTTCCTGGAAAGATGAGCTTGGGGAAAATATGTACTGAAGCTGCTGAGGTGTGAAGTGGAGAGCCTTCACTGGTCTGGTGTGCCCTTGGAGAAAGGATCCAGGAAGATCCAGGTCTTCAGAGATCTGCTGCACCCAAATCCTGTGCCATGGCATCTCCCAGAGGGAGTAAGGACACGTGGCTACAATCTCATTAGACTGAGGAATGCTTGAAGCTCTTATATCACAATGAGGCAGCCAAATGCATCATGCAGTGAGGGTGAGTGAACCATAACAAGGTGATGGAGTAATCTTCTACTATATGTTAAAAAATTAATAAAAGGAACATTTTTTCAGAACACATAATTAAAATGTTGTTTCCATACATATATTTATATGTATCGAAAACGGCTGTCCTGCTTTTCTTCCTTAAACATTTTTACTTGATTTTTGTATTACACACAAGCATTCAAGGAAATCAACATCTCCAGATACATGGTCTTCCATGTCATATAGTCATGTCTAATAAATGTTGTTTGAAGTCTGGTCAGTGTATTTAGATGACAAACCTTACAATTTTCTCCTACCGTATCTGAGATTTCAACTGAGATTAAACTATATTTTTAGCATTTCTCTGTTTATTTGTCACACAGAATATAACCCAATCTAATGTTAAATGACTAATCTAGCTCATATGAATGAATAAAGAACAGAGACATATGTAAACATCATACAGCTTCTTGGAAAATGCATTTCTGAAGTGAGAAATTCTAGTGGAGCCCGTGTACAGCGATTGTGAACCCTGCTCCTGGAAACCTTTTCTTGATTTCTTTATATATAAACTGTAAATTCTGTTTCTTTAAAATGTTTTAAAAGAATGGATTTGTGATTCATTTATTTCAGTCATCTCCTGTGCTTTAAATTTCTGTCTCCATTCTGTGGTTAAAAGCTTATGTTCTAATAATCCATGAATAAATTTGAAGATGCTTCAAATGTTTTTAATTTGAGAGGAAATACACACTGATGTGTTTTTCAACATAGTCCTTTGATGTGCCATAAATCTTACAGTGTGTTAGCTATAAATATAATATGCAATTTGACAGCTATGTTTGATTTTGGTTCCCTAAATGTTTCTGAAGGAATAACGAGAATCCATTTAGACAGGAACAAGAACCTTCAGCCTTCGATTTACCTCACTTTTGAGAAAGAAAATCGTGTTTGCTAAAGAGTAACTTCTGAAAAATCAGCAAACAGGAACCTTTCAATTCTCTGACAGAATTTTAGGTCTCATTAGTAAAATCCTTTCCCACTCCAGTAGTCATAAGTAAAATCCCAAGCTAAAGGGTTCATTGTTCCCTGATGCAAAAGGTAGTTCAATTCTGAGTGATTTTTATTCTGTTCAGTTTTAGCCATTCTCAGAAACATTGACAAGGTCAGTGGTGTGCTTTAACTAGGTACAACTCAGTCATGCAGTTGTATGTATATTCCACCAAGACAACTCACCATCTGCATGCAAAACGTGTTCTCTCAAGACACCTCAGAAGCAGTCAGCCCAGGTGGTAAAATATTCTCTGAAGTCACTTAAAATGCAGTGACTCCATTAAATGAAATAAAAAGCAAGCATCAGCAGTCTTGTCATCTGTAAGAATACAGGTACCTGACATTCAGAAGCACGTGGTGTAACAACCAACATCAATGCTTAGCCTTAGTCTGGCTCCAGCTGAAGTCAAAGCAAGTTGAATGGAAGCAAGATCAACCAGGGAGTTTATTTTATGTAAAATATAAACATGTTAACAGGAGAAAATACTGTTTTCTTATGTTACAACCTTAATAACCAACATGAGTTTTTTCTTGCAGTTCTGTAGGTAGCACAGGGTTTAATTACATGTACATGATGATTAAAAAGAGTAGATATTCAACTGTGCACGTACACTGTATATTGTATGCTTTACTAGAAATTCAGTATTTTTATGTGTCCCAGTTTGTGTGCCTAATAATTTTACTACCTCTTATTCCATTTAAAAAACTAGCACAAAATATTTAAGTAGTTTTATTATGACTGCATCATTTTGACAAGATTGAGGGACTATGTATTTACAAACAGATAAACATATTCAAAGCCTGTGAAAAAACAGCCCTTTTCATATTTCTTCCTCTTCTCTTTCTTCTTCCTCCTACCCGATGCTCCTATTCATATAGGATGTGGTGATTTTACTCCTAAAGCATCATGATAAGCTATGGAACTTGTGTTAAGTCTTCTTTGACACAGGCTACTGAAGCCAGAAAATTGTGTCCAGGAAATGCACTGTAACCTGTAGCATCACTGTCCTGATACTGCCTTTGCTGTTAGAATGAGAACTGAGAGAGAGCCAGGAAACAACTCAGTATGTGAACACAGTCTGATTTGGGCCATTTGCAAACATGAACACTATTGCAAATACAAAGCTGATGTTTAAGCTCGGACTCTTTCAGGAATGTAATGTATATCTATTAATGAGGTTTTGGGGATCTGGGACAGAGAGGTCACACATATTCATTAAATATCCACTCCAGTAGGTGAGATGTTTTGGTGAACTGAAGGGGTCTTCATAAAGGGTTTGCTCCTGCCACTTTGGAACCCCTGGGAGAAGAATTAGGATTATTTGGAGGACAGAGCACCAACTTCAGCTGGCTACAAGCTGAAGGTTAGGAAGCTGCATGTCAGTCTAGCTTCTCCTACAGACCTACTGTGCTATCACAGAAAAGTCACTTATTCTTTCATATTTGTACATACAGTGAAGTTTCAACCATCAACCGCCTTCATCAGAAGCATTAAGATGTTAAATTGACCACTGTGAATGGCCATAAGTTAATTTATTTTACATTGTACAATAGTGCAATAGTCCCAGTCTTGACAACCAAATGAAACAGAATTTATTAAAGAACTATAGCAACTCTGAGATCATGAATAAAGGGAGTTATTTGCAGTTTCATATTAATTCATTCAGGCAAAGCCAGCACAGAAACCTCCTAAGGGGTAAAGAATCATTTTTTATGTAAAATGGTGTGAGTTTAGCCCAGATGGTCCCATCAGGTGGACACAAAGGTGATAGGTGTTATTTGACCCTGTATGCAAAAGCAGTGTGTTATTGGAATAAATTTTATAGACAGGTTCAAGAAATCTCTTTGAAGTCATGCGTGTTAACTGGAAAGAAATTTAAAGTGTGTCTATTGAGGCTTACCAAGGGCTATTTACATAGTAAGTGCCATGTTAAATTGAGAAGAAACATCTCAGTATCAGAACAGATGCAACAGTAAAAAACCTGGGTCTTTTCATTGATCAAAGAGAATACAACGTCTAAAGCACTAAGAATAACCCTTGCATTAACAACACAGAAAGTCAGTGACTTTCTGATATGGCAGACATCATCTTGCTTTATATGAGCCCCAGTGGAGAGAAGAAAGATTGCTCTCCTTGCCAGCACTCACACAAGGGCCAAGAATAAATGTGGCTCTTAAGATTATTCATACTTGAGACTGTACTGAGCGTGGACAAAATGGCAAAGAGAGCAATACCTGTACCATCAGCAGACCGACAGCTGACTGTGTTGGGTAAAAGAGGATCCTCCTGTGAGAATTGGAGCATTTCTAAATTCTGGTCATTGATAACTGTGTCACAGACGAAAGTACTCCAGTCATTATCAGATGGGCTAGCAGACAGAATGCAAAAAAGGCTGTAAAATGTGCACTGTGAGTGCAGAGCTTGTCAGGTACACACTGCTATGTGTAGCAGACACATAGTAAATAGTGCGTCCTTCTTATGTAGGAACAAATACGTATGACAATACTTGCGCTTCCCAAACTTACAACCCAACTCAGACTACATACCTAAAAATGGAAATTGGGTTGTAACTAGAGACATTGGATCACAAGCAAACAGCTGCAAAAGCAGTAAGACAAAGGCAAAATATTAAGCTGATTGGAATTTCATGAGATTGATGTTGTTGTTTAAAGTGCTTGTGTTGATCACATTTAAAAAGACCAAAGTACATAAAAATTAAAACAAACCAAATAATATTAACCACATAAGTTATTATACAGATACAATGACATAGAAAAAATAAATTAAAACAAACACTGGTAAAAAGTTCTAAGAAAGAACAGGTACACAGCCAAAACTTGTTAAAATTTCTAGTATTCATTCAGCCGTAAGTTACTGCTCACACCTCTCAGCCACAATCAGCCAAAAAGAGACAAAATAAGAAGGAGTCTGCTGTTGAGGGGCATCAAATTTCTCCAACCTGGCAGCTGCAAGTTGTCTGCTCAGGTGCCAAGTACATGATGCTGTAATAGATGAGTGAATGAAATGTAATGTCTGAAGATAAAAGACAGCTTGTTGTAGCACTTTAGGACCCATCATGTGACAGGAATTTCAGTTTAATTTTGTTAGGTTTTTAATATCATTATTAACTCTAATGATATAAAGGAAACACTTACTGCTTTATTTTCTTTACTCCAACTGCTAAAGGAACAAGACTTTTAGTACATAATCTAGTACTCTGAGGTAACTAAGTTATTAAACTAAAATTGATATAAGTATTTTGGGGACTTAATTTAAAAATTATGTTCTGCTTCATTGGTACGGCTTTTCCATTACTCCCCTCTTATGCCTCTCTCTGCTTTGCCCTCAAAGTAGAAATTACATAAAGTCCTGACAGTCTGTTTTGGGAAGCATAAAAGTTGAGTTCTGAGCTCATCCTCTAAAATAACAGATTCATCAGCACTGCAGTGCTTCACTGGGTTCAGCGGAAAAACAGCACAAGGCAAAAATGTTCTTTTTTTTCTAAGTAAGAACATATTAGAAAGATTTATAAATGAACAATGCATCTCAGCAACAGCATGTGAAACAAGTGGAAAACTTCAATTTCCATTAGACCTAATATACTTAGAACCTGGCACTGTAAAATATAGTCATTTCGGGGAATACTATTAGACATCTGTGCTAGCATTTTGTTTTCTAGCTGCTAGCTGAAAAGCTTTTATCATGTTAGGTGTTTTTCCATTCTTTCATAAGGGACTGGAAATCTATGCATAAGCATAAGAGCAAAAAAATTATACTTTATTTGATCAGCTAAAGTACTTTACATCATATGATTGTGGGGATCCAAATCCTGCAAAACTTGTGTGAATGCGCTTGATTTGACAGAGAAGAGTTCCTCTACCTAGACTGGCACTACTCATACAGCTGTGATGGACAGCTTTTCCTGGACTGAAGTCAAGACATTCAGCACACTGTGGACTGGATCCAATTTATTGAATTGTGAGCACAAATTTTTAAAAAATCAAATAAAGTGTTCCTTAGTTTAGCTAGTGTTAGCTTAAAGTGTGTATTCCATAATTCTTCAGAGCTGATGTCAGACTGGTGTGATACCAGTGCTGTGATCTTCTCAAAGGCTAACACAAATTTAAAATTTTCCAAATTTTGCTTATTCTAGTAATTTTACTCTCAATAACATACTGCGATGATCTGTATGTTTTACACTCTAAAGCTGCCTTGCAGCTGAAGAAAGCCAAAGATTATTATCCTGTGCTTTAACATTTAAATATTAATTCATACTATTAACATTTTAAAAATCAATTTTCACATAAGTCAATTGAAATACGGAAAATGTTTCCTAAAATGGAACTGATTTAAAAATTAGTTTTATGAAAAATTACTTTTCATATAAACATAAGCCCTGAAGGTTAAAATGATACTTTAAGAACATCTGTTTTGTTGCTTGTTTTAAAACCAAATAATGCCCTAAGAAAGTTCAGCAGTAAACTGCAAAGTACAGATTTTTGGACCAGCACTGGTTAGTGCTGATCTAGAAAGTGACTTCATTCACTGTGTGGAAACCTCACGCATTTTAAAAGACAAGTGATTAGTATATTTTTATATGGAAATTCTGAATGATCATAAATAAATCCATTAAAGAGGGGTTTGCAGGTTTAGCTTTTCAGTGGAAAAGCTCCTGGGCCTCAGTGGTGGTTGAAGTCTCCTGTCAGATGTCTGTCTTCCATGTTAGAGACAGAACATTTCATTTCAATATCATTAAAAGAACAAGAGCTGCATCCCAATTATGCTTTCTTGAGCCTGCCTACCAGCCTTCATTCATGCGAGTGATCTCTGTAGACCACTACTACCATTCACCTAAGGAAGTACTCTAAGGTTACGTTCTAGGTTTGTTAACTTGCATCGGTATAATAACATGAAAAATCACAAAAAAATGTTAGCTGAAAAGTTCATTTTTGTTTCTCATTCAGAGTAAAGTGCTACATTGCCTTAGTTTACAAAATGGCCATTGATAAATCCAACTGAACTTCAAATGATGTTACAGCAGAAGCCAGTACTTCATTTTCACCACTATTTAACAGAAGATATTTCACATTCACAGTAGATACAATGAATGAAATATAACAGGTAGAAATAAACTTTGTGAGATGAGAATATTTTTTTAAAAATACTAGAACCAACTATCATTCCCCATGAAGACAAGAAGAGTTTTTTTGCTGTTGTCATCATTGGAATAGGACTTTGGCTACTGAAGTTCAAGAATTGTATAATGGAGTGAAAGTGCCAAAGTGAGCAAGGTAGTTACCCAGTGTTACCACTGACTCAAGCCACTGTCAATCCCTTCTCATACTCTGCTGATCCTTTCTTCTACATTCATTCTTTGCCAAATTCCAGTATATGAGTTCAGAAATTTTATTAGCCAGTGCTTGACTAATGTCAGCTAAATTCATCCAGTAAAATCACAAACTAAGCTTTTTGTAATAAGCCTTCTGATGTTTTTAATATCAAACATTCCATCTGTGCTTGTAGTGATAAAATGCCATCAAATATGCCCAAATGGTAGAGATGATATACACACAATAGTGTGTAAGCTAGTGGCTGTTATGTACTGTGTTTTTAAGAAATGGACTCTGTCTTAAGAAATGAAAATGGGACCTACTGACATTCAGAAAATTGCAGGATAAAGCCATGTCTTATATACAAACAATGCTTATAATTGGACTGGGTGATTTCAGTCCTGATGGATATTTTACAATGTAAGCAGTGTTGCAATCTTTGCAAACTAGATTAAGTAAACAATTTATGATATCATTTTAACAAAAAGATAAGCTCAGTTTCTATAAATGTAATTTATATCTGTATCATGTGTCACCTCACTCCCTTTATTCCAGTGCTCTGTAAATTCTGAAATCTCACCTCATCTGTACTATCTCATGACAAACAAAGTGACTGAACATACAGAATTACTTAGTTCCAGTGTAAGTTAAATCCCTCCCTGTGAATTTTAGGCCTGAGGTTATACACTGAAAGTTTTTAACAACCCAAATTTTAAATGATTTTGGAAGAATAGCTTTTCTGCAGCAGAGTAACATGTAAAAAAATCCCCTATACAACCACAACTCCAATCATCATGAAATAGATTTTTTTTCTTACACTTAAAATTGGCAAGTATATGTCAGGATATATTTCAAGGAATGCTTTGTAAATCAACACCCAAAACCACTTAGAAAGTTTTAAATAATTCTGCCCTAAATGTAACGAACACTTCCGTATAAAATACTACTCTATCTGGATAGGGCTTAACAGTTGACATCCAAGTCTTATTATCTGTAAATGTTAGTCCATATAAATTCCACTAAAATCTGACTGCAATTAGCTCTTCAATCAGACTTAAAAACTACAAACAACCCCCCTCCCTGAAACAAAGTTCTGCATGTCAAAAATGGACGGTTGTAGTCAGTATCACATAGACCATTTAATAGGAGACAGAGTGTATTGTTGTTCAACCATCCCAGAAGTGGTCTGTGTAAAAGTCAGTTCAGCAGAGCCGTCACCTTCTTTTGTGTGCAGCATCATTGTGCGCAATTGTCACAGTTTGCCAAGTCATTCTCTTGACTGATAGAATAAAATATAGCCAGACTCTGAATTTTTTGATATATCAGAGGTCAGACCATAGAATTCTTCAATAGCTTGAGCATCTATTTTCTGCAAAATAAATATTTTTTTAATATGCTGTTAGACAAAAGAAATACCAAACACAAACAACAGTATTAACAGAAAAGACAAATTCAGCTATTTGTTCTGGGGTATCTATTAGCAAATTCTGTTTGCAATTTAGCAGTGAAAAGGCAATGTTCAGAGACTGAGCCCTGCTGATCTCACTTATGGGAGTTCCCAGGCGTGTTTGTCTCACTGAACCTAACCGAATTAGGCTTTTTCCAATAACACACGGGCTCCTTGGAATGCAGTAGTGAACACTGTTAAAAGACAGAAATGTGACCATGTGATCCCACCTTTCTGAAATATGCAGAAACCCTTCTCAAGATATGCCCCATCCAACATCCCAGTGCTTACTTTCCTTACCTCCTGAGAAATCACTTGGTTTAGCCAAGGTGCCACAATGACATGAAGGGCTTGAATCAGAATGAATTGCAGAATGCTTAGACAGAATCTGTAATAGCTGTGGGACAGATACTGCTCTAATTTACATTCAGGCAATCCCAGATCGACTATTGAATTCAGACTTTCTTGTAACTTTCCAATTGCTCAAAATTTAAAATTTTACAGCAATGCTAGCTTTACCTAGTCCAATTTTGCTAAGTGATAGGCTTTAGTGAGTTAAGTTGATTTTACTAGATATGGAAAACAGTCCAAATTAAACCCTTCAAGTCTGATATTAAAAGCATTTGAAGTTGCTCTGAAATAAAACAACCCCCTCTGACACTGACAGAGCACAAACTACAGGATTAATAATTTTGTTTACAACCTTGTTCCTAACAGAGTTGAGCTAAATGTCACATTACAGCCAAACTGAGGCTTTGCATAGTAATCTCTACCCAGATCTGGGTGAGAATTTTAACACCAAATAGAGAAGAGAACATAAATACAAAAGAAATACAAAAGTTGTGCTCATGATCTTCAGCATACCGACCTCTACAATGTCATCATCAAACAAGAGCCAAAATCCATGACTTTTCACAATAGTAATATAATGTCCTCGATTCGGTCCACTAGAAAGCAAAAACAAAAACCCAAACCACAAAATATTAGAAAATACAACTGAGTCCATTTTGATAAGTCACATTTCTTCATGCAAGCAGAATTGCAAATAAATATTATGACAAACATAGTAAACCTACCCCTGGTAGTACAGGACACATTTAGTCCTTTCACCTTTTTAATGACTTGTTGCAAATTCATCAACTGAAACCTAAAGGTGTTGTTTTCATCTGCATCAGGACCATTTACAAAATAACCTAACCTATAGAACACTTAATAAGTTGCTCATGGCAGGTGTCAGCTATTGCAAATATGTTAAAAACATTATGAACCAAATATATGGGGAAAATTGTTCAGTGTCAACAGTGAATATGTAGTTACATATGGCCTTCGAGAAGAGAAAGGACAACTTACATTCCTAGAGCCCCAAGGATTCTTCTGTTTGTTTCATATTTGACAAACCCCATATGTGAGAGGCTTTATTAAAGCTATCATTTTCATTGCCTTGACAGGAGACCAAGGTGATCTGCTGTGGGCCTCCATGCTAGCAGCTCTCACAGTCCTGGCTCCCAAGCTGTCTAAGTGGGCTCATGAGGAACAGGATCATTTCATTAATTTAAGCCAAACTTGTGACTTGTGGAGGCCTGAGACATTATTTCTTAAACAAGTATAGACTTACTATGAGGGAGGGTAGTTAAAAGGTTCAGTCCAAGACACGTGCATATCAATGCAGCAGCAGCAGCAGGGTTTAAGCCCTTCCTCCCACTCCCCCCACACATGCCCTTGGCAAACATCTGGCAATAGTCTGTGATACACAGGAAAGCCTATTACCTTCCACAGTGGACAACAACAGCTACCAAGTCATACATCCGGTCTAAGTTGACAGCGTCGCCAGATGTGTTGAAGAGACGTAACTCCAGAGGAAACACGACACGATAAGACAGCTTAGTATACCTGTGCAATTGCTCCATATACTTGAATCTCTTGAGATGTAAGGCAAGAATCATTGGCAGTTTTTTCACTCTCATCCTGTGAAACCATTAAAGCGCATATGATAAACACCTGACCAGTTCAAAGCCATTCTCTTTTTCCTTAATAAGTAAATGTCTTGTAAAAGCACTTTGTAAGTAACAATAGTCAACTAGCCGTAGCTTCTAGACTAAGACAAATCCTTTTAAATCTATCTGAAAGTTCTCTGGTCCACACAGAGATTGCACTTGGGATGTAAGGCTTCTAGGTATCTAAACAAAATAAATATCAAGGAGAAGAGGGACATGGTGAAACAGCTGGCTCTTCACTTACCTCTTCTGTGCCTCCTGTTTACTGCAGCAAGTTTCACAGTAGTATTTCTGTTCACTACATAATGTCTCTGTGTTACTGAAGTCTCTGTAAATAAATACAATATCAGTTCTTAAAGTATCTGAATACATTTGCCCCACTTGGACTGATGAACTGGAACCGTGAAAAGACACACAGGACAAAATTTTCTCTACACTGAGTCTGTTTTTCTAAAACATCTAAAGTGACTGTACTGGAGTTTGCAAAGGGACTTAAGGCATCTGGCTGCTATGATGGGGCTATTTTAGAAGCTGAGGAGCTCCATATGATACAAGTGGAGGGCCAGGTATCTCAAAACGGGACTTATATCTGGTGTCTTACACATAAAGGGGCCACCGAGGCTTGAGTGTAATCACTCAACCCACCCAGTTCCCTTTCTAAATTATTTTCAGAATGGAGAAGTTTCAAGTGCACTTCTGTCATCCCCAAACAGCTCACACTTTATGGTGTTCTTCCATAAAATATGTTTGAATCCTCTTACACAGAAGAAATAAATCGAACTCAAATTCCTGCATCCTCTAACTTCTTGAACAGTCATCCAGAAGTTTTAAATTATACCTCTCATTTTCTAAAAAGGAAAGCAGCAAGAAGTATCGAAAATTTTGTAAATACTGATCAAGTAAATACACTGGGAGATGTTTTTGGATTGAACTTTTGCAGTGACAGAGACAGAGAAAGGTTGGTTGATAGCATCTCTCAGTTCACAGAAAAGATTTGTTGGAAGTCACAGTGCTGATATTCTTTGGAGCAGAATTTTAGGTACCTAAAAATTCTTAACTGTAAAACAGAGAAAAATAAAAAATAATTTTTTGCCACCTCTAGTATTGCATCGCAGCTGAGGTGTTACATTGCAGGTGTTTTAAGAACTGTAAAAGCAGACATAAGCACCTATCTTCCATTTTAAGCACAGGGATTTTCTTGTGACTTTGGGCCTTAAATAGTTATATCAAAAGCACAGAACTGTCCTGTTGATTGCATCTGTGTTGTATGGAACTTCTAACAGATGTTGAACAGTTAAAAACAATAGGCCATTGACTGGAGTTCACACAAGGTTTGCATGTGCAAAAGCCACAGGCTTGTGGAACCCTTGTCTAGACCTGCAAAGCTACTTTCAAGATATGTCTGACTCTGTCCTACTCCATTAACAGTCCAATCTGCATTCTGTTTATGATATTTTAACAAGAGAAGGAAATTTTTAATTATACCTGCTCAAGATATACTAACCTATTCATTGACCTCATGGTTCCACAATCCATGTCTGTACAGTCTCTATGCTAGAGTGTGAAACATGCTTTCTATTATTTATATGCATAAATAACATGAATTTCCTGTTTAAAGAGATGAGAGAATTCTTGGTGTAATATAAATTCGTGGTTAAAAGTCAGGATCAAATTGACTGGTAAAGTTTGCAACTCCTAGTGGAAATAAAAATAATGGATACGTACTATATTAGTTATTGGCCTTCTATTGCTTCAGGCCCAAGTGTCTACCCTGTGGACTTAAGACTATGCCAGAGGCTTGTATTCTTCAGACATCTTGAGCATACAAGGACTTTTTACATTTTGAAAAACTACAGACATAAAAGAACATTCATCTGTAGTAACGAAGAAATTCATTCTACTTAAATGTTATCTTGCACAGTTTTTCTATATTTTGCCTTTCAATGCAGTAGCACTTAAAGCTTAAAGCACTTCAAGACACAGCAAAGCAGTTGTTAAAAACACAGGAAGCAGCAAAGTTTTCAAGAGTAATAACTTGGATGTTCCCATTGAAAGAAACCACAAACACACTTAGGCTTTGTTTAATAATGGATAATACCAGAGAACAATGAGAGGAAATCCATATTCTAACCAAATGTTTTCTAAACAGAGGTAGAAATCATAGGTGATGATTCTCCTCTTGCTCAATCTGTAAATCCCACTCCAAGGAAAGAAAAAACAGGATTTTGCTTTCCTTTATTTCCTAAAGAAACAATAGGTGAACTTCAAAATGCGTATCATGCTGTTGGAGTAAAGACAGACACTACACTGGGATGAATAAACAAACTTTCAGGGCATCCATTCTTCTCAGGATTGTGGAGATCTCTGCTGGAATATTATGCCTAGTTTTAGGCAGCTGCACTTCAAGAAAGATGGAATTCAATGTAGAGGTTCAGTTGGAGAGAAAGCCGAAGAGTAATGAACATGAGCGGAGATCTAGAGAAGATAGCCTGAGAACGAAAAGTTGAATGACCTTAGGCAGTTTAAATTAAAAAGAAAATAATTACATTCTTCCTGCATGTAAAAGGCTACTGCTAAGAGGAAGGGTTTATTTCCAGAGTACACAGGACAAGTAGAAATAGGCTTGAACTGAAACAGGGAAGATTCATGTTACACAGCAGAAGAAACTTATTAGTAGTAAGATCAGAAAGGACTGGGATAAACAATCAAGTTACTACTGGTAAAATGATCTTCTAGAACAGGTTGGCTAAGCAGCTTGTCTGATGCGGAGATAGAGGCTAACCTCTTGGGGTCACTTTCAACTCCACCATTCACCTGCTGGTTGCAGGAGTGCAGATGCAGTTCTTCCACATCGCAAACTACAGCCACTGTCTGTTCAGTAGTAGAAATGCTATTGGTACTTTTACTGAAGTACTCTGCCTCTGCACAAAATGGCCTTTCCAAAGAAAACATTTTCAAGAAGCTTAACAACCAAGAAATTAAATAAAAAACTGGGGAAAGCTGGAGGACGGATGATAGCTTATGTACAGCAGCAATTTCTAACAAGTTCACCCGACTCAACGGTATAACAAGAAAGAAGTCAGAGCTCAGTCTCCAGTAACTGTGAAACATAGAACCAAGTAATAACTCAGGTTAGAAAGATGCACACTTCAGCCTCCTTGCATCAGTGTGATTTGAAATTGACTTGGAACACCACAGGCAGAGGTAAGTAATGCTGAGAAGTTCAAAGTAGTGGTTACAGTGAGGAACCCAAGTGTTCAACCAAAAGTCTGTGGTACCAATACTGATTTGACTGTTGGTGACTATGAATAGACAAAGGGACTAGAGGAGGAAAAGAGAGAATAATGCACTGCTTTCCAAAGCCAGTCTTCAGTTTCCTCACTTTTTACAACGAGGCTAGTTAGTGCAGTGTGGACTACTTGAGGGCTAAGGTCTGCTGCGGTATCCTACAAGAGACTGGACAGAAACTGAGAAGGAAAAAACTTACTGGACCTAGCACTTTAAAATGTAACAGAAGTTATTTAGTACAATCATGTTATCCACAGAGAAATCACTGCTTTCTGACTCAGGAAATGGATTAGTACCTCACATGATTTCTCTTTCTGTAACTCTGAGCTTGGGATAAGGTATCAGGCAATCTCTCCCAGGCATTCCAGAATAACTGATGAATTCAATTTCAACCTTGGTAGCAATTTTGAAGTTTGTAAGAATTTGATCAATTGATAATCATTACCTTAGAGTAGCAACATATTGTCTTAGATACAGGTAATGTTTTATTTTATCAATGCCAAAATGCTAGATATCTCTCAGAGCAACCATCCTTGCACATCTGGAAATTATTTTTATCTCTAAAGTACTTTTTAACAGTTAAGAGCATACTAGGAGCAGAACAAAAATTTAAAATGAAAGACTTCTCCAAATAATTTTAGGATGAGACACAGAATAAGTAATTTATAATAGAAAAGTGGAGTTTTGAAATCTTTTGCCCTCTAGGGACTCTAGCACTCATTCTGCAAAGCACACACTTAATACACACAGAAGTTCTAATCATCAAGACACTTGAGTAGAAGCTTAAAGATAAGCACACAAATCTCTTTGTAGACAACTATTATTTTTCAGCAACTCTTCTAAATGACAAGGCAATCAACTATTTTCTGCAAGAGATGATTTTTACTCTCTTTCAAACACACACACTGAGAGAGAAAGGGAGTAAAACAAAGTACGGTAATATATATTTTGTCATTAGAGGAAACATCCAGTTTAAAGTATTTTTCTTCTGCTTAGGAAAAGTTCAAAACCAAACGTTATCCTATTTTTCTGTGTCAGTTAGTCTTGGAAATTTTAGCAGCTAGACAGAACTATCTGCCAAAAAGGTCCATTTTTTTACCTTAGACAGTGTGTAATCGATGTGTTCTGCTCCACATCAACAGAAAGGTCAAGAAAATCTTCATCTTTGCTACTAACCTGTTGCAAAAAGTATACATGTGAAACAGAGATGCCATACATCTACATGCTGTTTATATCTCTAGCAAATGCTAAAGGATAGAGAAATTTCTACAAAAGTAAATTTTTCAAAAATAATTTCAATGTTTTTATTTTTTTTCCTAGTACAGTGTGACTATATTTATTAGCAATTCTACCAATCCAGCTTTCATATAATTTAACTTCTGTCTGTTCCACTGATCCAATCCCACCAACCATGGGTCAGTGACGACAGCCTGTTCACTAAAGGTCAACCATCATCCCCTGTATTAGCCATGACTGGTGCATTACATATGTTCCCTTGTTATGTAATATAGTCTACTTTCTTATTTTACCAGACTTTCATTTACCCTTTGTATAATATATTAGACTATATAATCACGGTTTATTCCTACCTAATTATTTCCACTATTAAGGATGTGATTAAGATATTTTCCAAATATGCATCTGTCAAGAAATGTCACACTTAACTATGCTATCTTTTCTCTCCAGTGAAGTTTTCAAAAGACTGGGTTTATATTTCTGGTTGACACAGCAGCATTTCCCCATTGAATATTGCCCCTGGTCAATACTGTTGACTAAAATACTTAAAGTTCAAAGGCAAAAATGATGAAGTGATAATATTTTGAAAAATCTGTGTGATATTGCCAACCTCTTTTTTAGAGAGAAATAATGAAGAAAAAGTAAAATGAGTTTTTATTTTAAAAAGGTTTGCTCAGGTATTTTCAGAATGACAGATCTTGATTTTTGCTTTAAAACTTATTTTTCACTAGGAGTGTTTAATCTTGAAGGTGAAGTAACATTAACAAGAAAATCATGCAAATGGATAATTCTTGTAGTACTTCAACTGTGTCAAAAGACTGCAGAACTACTGCACATGAATTCAGTCATATTCATAACAACCAATTTTGTTTATAAAATGTTGCATGAGCACTCTATATTTTGCCCCCTATGGCTGCATTTCCTTACAATAACTAAATCAGATGGTACAGTAGTGAAGTTCAAATCCAGAATTTCCATGAGGGGTTGAATTTGTCATTCTGGTGAAAGTCTCTCTTGCCCAGATTTTTGCAGTTCTGTAAGTGTACTGCTTTCAGCTCATATTAGTGTTATATCAGAGATCCTATAAGCTTGGTTAATGCAGCCCATATCAGATCTGAATCCAGAGAAACACCTTTAGCATGATGAATTTTGTTATAATCAAAGATGTACAGAGGCATAACACACCCCCAGTTGAAATGAACAGCAGTTCTTGAAACAAAAATCCTCCCTGAGTGAGACACGACTTGACCCACAGGGGATAGGAAGCCACAAAATTGGCAGCAGTTAACTGCAGTATAAATATACAGCTAACATTTGAAAAACAAAGCAACAAAGCTTCAGAGAACATTGTGTCTCTGCAGCTGGAACCAGGGTTCTGTCAGACACACTGCGTATCACGAAAGAGGTTAAATACTTGGAAAAGTCTTTGGCAAGTATAGTGTTTCATCTGAATGCCTCAAGGAAGCCCTTAGTAGCAGTACTGATCTGAGTAGAAACACATTATTCTTGGGCCTGAACAGTTTTCTGGCCCGGTTCACAGCACTGCTGCACCAACAATTGCAACAGCTTGGTAACGCCATGGAGCCAGGACGAGCTGTATGGAACAAAATACCTGATACTGCTAAAACTTTTCTGTTTCATGAAACAGCCTAGAGACAGATGGAGAAAGTTTCCTGCAGAAGCTCCTTCATAACCTTCACCATCTACAGAAGGAGCTGAGAAAACTAGTTCATATTTGATGCCTATCAACTTTACTTTACCAAGCAAAGGTTAGGTGAGGTTAGTTCCAACCTTTTCGGAAGGTCAGCGTTGCTGTTTTCCCCAATATCAATAGCAGACTTGCAATCAGGTTTCCTAACTAAAACTAGTTTTTACTTATACTTGAAACATAAGAGATTCCAGATTGACATTCAACCTCTAGAAAATATTAGGGAGATAAAAGATAACATACAGTTTGCTAATAATGAACTGTCTGTATACCAGTCACATTTTAAGATTGAAATAACACAAATTCATCTTCACCTTTCACTTATTCATTGAATATGATGTGAATACCTTATCTCAAAGTTACAGAAATAAGGAAAGGAGTTGATTCACTAGCAAGAATTGTAACTGTAGAGATATATATTAGGACAGCAAAACCTGGTATATGTTAGCCAAGTCATGCTTACAAAAATAAATTTTTAGAAAAGAATATACTCACTTCAAGAAGTAAACTCTACAGGAATATCCACAATTCTCAGATGTCTGAAAAGATTCATCTATTTATATATACAAAATGTATCTATCTATTAATGGGCAACAACGAAAAAAAAATCTATTCCAATGCTTACGGTTTCACAGTTCAAACATCTAGTTTCGTTAGTCAGTGTTCCCTGAAAAATCTCATGCACCCAGGTGAGTTCTTGCTTATTGTTTTCTTCAGCTTCATTCATGTTGCCATTTTTCAGTTTCCCATTTTGCTTTTCCTGTTTCTTCTCCTCCTGCAAAATGTCTGCAATGGTGTTGAGCAGGTAATTTAAAAACTCATGTGCGTCCTGCTGCATGTAGTTGTCAAAGAGATCTGTGAAGGAGAGAGTCGAGATTTGTACAGCAGAATATATCTTCAAGGAAGATTTTTTTTCCCAAATATGTGTACTGGTCCTTGCTCAGCAAAGTATTCAGAATCAAGGCAAAAAAGAGCAGTTTTGCAGCCAGTCATCCCGGCTTCAGTGAAGGTACTTTGGGGAAAAGCTTCTGCTCACCTGACTTGAGCTGTCCAGAAGGTTACGCTCATTGGAGCTGGTTGTGTAGGCTCCCAATACAGTCAATGAAGAAAGCATAGGATGACTCATCCCAAATTAATCCCTTACACTGGATACCTAACTTCAGACAGCATTGAGTCCCATCCATATATTCCAAGTCCCTCAGACACTTACGAACATTGCAGAGAGTAAGACACATGCTGGGAAAACCCCAGACGTTGGATGCTGACATATATTAGTGTACTGTGCGTGGCCGGGATGGAGTTACCTTTCCTGTACCTTAGCCCATAAGGTGCTGTGCTTTGTACATGTGGCTAAAAATGTGTTGCTAATGAACCAGAGTTTTAGTTGATGCTGAGCAGTGATCACGCATCATCAAGGTGGCCTCTCCAACTCTCCGCCTCCCCAAAGGCTGGTAGGCTGGGTTTTTTTCGTCTTATTTTATCCCCTTGTCCTGCTGAGATGGGGAGTGAGAGACAGGCTTGGTGGGCACCTGGCAGCCAGTCAAGGTTAATGCATCTCAAGTAGTAATAATAACACCATCTAACAAAGCTCATTTTTCACATGCAAGTCTGATGAGCAGAGACTTGCCCTCTTCAGTAAGAAATGCTTGCAGGAGGAGGAAGGAACATCCTAGTGGTGATTTAGCACAGACTTCCCCAGTGTAGGCTTAACTTTTCCATCATGTCTAACAGAAGAAGAATCTGTGTTACCAGAAATGTGTATTTTTATCCCCCTGCTCCTGAAAAAACACACATGTATTTCCTCAGAAAATATTGTGCAGAACCTTTGGCTTTGTAGTGTCTAGCTTGGACACATAAGCAGGTTAATACACACTGAGTCTGGCCCTAATTTATAAAAGCTGAAAACATAAGATCCAGTCTCTGAAAGTGATCCCCAGCAGTGTGGGGGCATTTATCACTAGATGACTCAAGAATTAACTTCGTGACAATTTCAAACATCTGCTCTGAAATGAACAGTCTGCCCATTTATATGCTGTCACCAGGAAGAAATTTCTTCCAGGTGTTTGACTCGTACTTTGCCTCTTCATTCCAAGTTCCTTGGTTTCTAAGCATACCACCCACATTGATATGAATCCAGGCCAAAATGGAGTTGTGTGGCAGGCTTCCCTATATCAAGATGTTCCTCATATCCCTTAGAAAGAACTAGTACAAGATTAGGCATATGCTATTGCCAACCTAATGCTCAAAAGGTGTCTGATGCCTCACAAAGTAAGACTGTGTCCACCACTTCCAAGAACAAGAGCAGCAGTTGATGTGCAGTCATTGGAACACCCCAAATATATCCAGTTACTTATCCTGGAGGGTGTTCTGGAGTAGTGGTGCTTGTAGCACTCCTAGGTCACACAGTTTCTATACTGCCAACTGCCTTCAATAATTTTTTTTTCTGCCATACTTCACAAAATAAGATTTTTAAAATTACATCAGAGCGCCACCCTATTCCCAGCCCTGGCTCACTGTACAGTACAGTCTGTCCCACCATGCTCTGTAAACATGATTAATTCATACACCTCTGGGAACATAGGAAACCTGGTATAGTTATTTCAAGCATAATATCATGTACAAAGATACTAAAATATTAATATCTAAACCCTACAAAGTGCTACCAGCAATTTACAAATCTAACCTGTACGTCTGATTACTATGATCCCATTGACCAATATTTATTTATACTTTTCTGATTGATGCATGAATGTCTTAGAGGATTCCAGTTTTACACTTACCATTCTCTTTCCGTAACCTTGATATGAACTTCTTTGGTGGAATAACTCCAACTTTTTTCTTCTGAGTAGCAATACTGTGGAAAAGATCTGCCAGGCAAGTCAAGAGATTTTCTTTCTTTTTCTGTTGGGCCTTGTATGATAATACATTTTCCCGAAACGGCCGGCAAAAGTACAGTGCCTGCAGCACGGAGTTACAGTAGCAGGTGTTCCCAAACTGCCATGTAAAATTAAAAACAAGCTTAATCCCTGTGCATCACAATAAAACTAATTGCTTCATTTAACTTCTGGCTTTCGTGTCCCTGCCACAAATCAACCATTTTTCCAGCTGCTGTAGAAATATATTTCCACACCCACTCCTGACACTTCACAGAAAAAACTATGGTGTTGTAAATTAACTAGGATACAAAGTAAAGGTTTCCACTTACAAGAGATATATTTATTGCAGCGGATCTCATTAAGTTTGTTTACATATAATAATATATTCTTCCTGGATTCTGTCTTACTGCTCAGTAGCAGCATGACCAGTGTTTTCAAAGAAAGAATTACTGTATCTGCATTATTTACATGGGAATAAACAAGCGATTAAACACACTTCTCACTCATTCTCACTTTAGTCAAATAAAAAAGCTCCTCCTAAGAGTTCCCAGTACAGAATACTGTACCTAAGCTTGTACATACTTCATCACTTCCTTCCTGCCGTTTCATGGCTAAAAGACTTTTAACTTTATTGCAATGTAAGTTCTAATCCCTAGAAACATTCATAGAACAGTAAACTGTTCTCTCAGAGGGTGTATGAAGCTGTCTTCAAATATCTGATACAATTTTGCAACCCACATTGCCTAAAATTGGAAACTGAGCAGCATTTAAAAAAAAAAAAAAAAAAAAAAAAAA
>VWZG01013259.1:150120-181376 GCA_013396735.1 Grallaria varia | reverse complement strand
GGGGGGGGTGGAGGAGGTTGTTGGGTTTTGGCTTTTTTGATGTTTTGGGGTTTGTTTTTTTACAACTGAGTGCTCAAGTTACTTGGTCACACTCCCTTCCCCTTACAGCACAGGCAAATAAAAGAGCACTTCAGTGCTTACTCCATTTAGAATTCACTGCCCTGACGCGGGTATTTCAAGATTTAAGGAGGGTACTACATCTATCTGCTATGTCCAGGACTATCCCAGGCTCTGTTGGTACCACAATATTCATAAAACAACTGAGATCATGTTATGTCACCTTTAACTGAGCATTTGTAACACCCTACCCTGAGCTGCAGGGGGCAGGTGACAAAATGAAACAGCTGCTTCAGAACTGCTAAGAACATCCACATCTTGGCTTTTTACTTTAAGCATCAGGTCCTTCCTTTTCGACAAGAAAGGTAAGACAACCCATCAGACCCCCTGACAAGCTCCCACAGCTCAGCTGTTTCAGAATATGCAAAAGGTGAGGGCAAGATGCAGCTCCTCCTCCTCTGTGGCAGTCAGAGCTCAGCTGACAGAGCACGACAAGAGTGCACAATTGCTGCCAAAACCTAGATAAAACTTGTATTTTTGATGCTTTGCTAAACTGATACACTAAGCCTGATTTGACTTTTATCTTCTAACAGAATACTTCATAAAGGCTAAACTCATTGTTGGGAATACTCTGATAAAACTAGATGAAGAAACTAAAATTTTGATTTCAGTGTTTCTGATATTAAAGACGGCTCCAACCCCCTCACAGCAACAGCAGTCATAGGAGAAAGAATGGCAGTGAACGATTCAAATGAGAATGAATCTCAATTTGTCACAGATCTGAGAGGTACTGTAGAACAGCAGGAGACATGATGCAAAGGGAAAAAGCAAGCCACAGAACATTAAAAAAAAAGTACACTGAAGCACAAACTGATCTCACATCGCACTAACTAGAAATAGTACATTTATAGTGGAATCTTTAAGATGTATAAAAACATCCCATCAGCATTCTGAAGGTCTGAGGTTTGACCAAACTTTTACTGCAACACTGCTTAAGTTTTTTCTTCCTACATTGATAGTTTCAGATTTACCCTGTCATTTTCAGAAGTACAATCTTGTAAATAATTTTACAGGAGAAATTTTTAAAGTAGCACATATTAGGTAATACATTTGATCCTTGATGTCTTAATTTGGCTTTAGAATCAGATGGAGAACGCCTTGGCCACTGTCTTCTGTAAAGGTCCCGGGGTGAGGAAACCAAATGCACAGAACAGCACTGAGACAAGGCACAGATACAACATTACCTTCTGCCATTGCAAAATGCATGTGTTAGAAGAGAGACTTGAAATATTAATAAATGCTTCCAGAGACAGTTATAAGTGGTAGACGTTAAGGTTTCCTCAGTTTATTACATGATTTCATTTTTCCATAGGCATAGCTTTGGGTATGCAGTTCCTGAACAAAGGATTGGGTTATCCAGACAGAGTGCTTCTGAACCCATTCTGTAGCTGTAGGTATATGTGGAAGTGTGCACAAGCTGAGATCTCTTGGAAGTTCCACCTGAAGAAGTTGTTCCTGGCTACACTGATAACCATGTTTTGTAATGATGCCTTTATTTAACAGTGATTTTGTTTCTGCTCCTAAAATAAGGCAGCAAACAGGGAGTAGAGAGCATCAGGCACCAGGGTGGCACACGCTCCTTCTGGAGCATGCCCACCATTACTACAAACTCCACTATAAGGAGAGCAGTTTCAAAGTGTGGCAGGTAGAAATTTGAACATAGATATAGTCTTCAGACATGAACCAGCACAAAAGAATTTCTAGTCCACATATCAGACTAAGTTCATAAAACCTATACAGATAAATGCATATTAAAAAGAGAAAATCCTTAAGTAAAATGAAGTTAATGCTGCTAATAAGTTAAAAAATAATGTCAAAAAATTATTTCTCCACATTCAAGAAACAGGTAGACTAACAAGATGTTAATCAGAAAAAAAAAACCTGAAATGTTTCAGAAGTTTTATAAACTGTACTTATATTTCACATACACTTTATATTACTCTTTTAGAAGAGCATAAAAATGTAAACATTTCTTGGCTTTTTCCTCCTTTCTGTTTGAAATAAGTCTACTCACAGTCCATGCAGAATCTTTCCACCAGGTATCTTCAGTCACTGAAGACTTGGGTTTAAAACAAAACAAAATAACTGTAATAAAAAGAAATCTAGAAAACTATTGTAGCCTAACAGTACTTTTGCATTCACTTGATTTATTTAGCATAGCCACAGAACAAAATAATTTGTACATTCAGTCACATTAAAAACAAGGAATTACAAAGCAGTCCACATTTAATCTAAGTGCATTCCTTTGGAGTAACAGTTCCTTTTCTTTCACTTGTATGTCTTCATATGCCAAAGGCCATCATTTAAATAGTGGATATTTTCAATACCAATCCCTTTGTTGACCTTCTCACTGTAGAAGGAAGAAAAAAGTAAAGAAGTATTAGATAGGTTAAAAATTAGTCATTATCTTCAACAGCAGGTGGACAAGAAACAACATTTGTTATTACATTTGCCCACATTGCTGACTGATAAGAGGAAAATATTTGCTTCCACATATTGTCAACAGCCTTCCACAGTATTTTTGCCCTTTTTTTGTGGGAGACAGTTCTTCAGACTTCTGCTACTTTTCTTAATTTTAGCATTTCTCTATCAAAGTAGCACAGCAGTTGTGAGTCTCCCCCTCCCAGCACAAGAGGTGGTACAACATGGCTAGAATGTTAAATTTGACAAGTTCAGGGTCCAAGTGTGCCACTGACACAATCAAACACAGGTGAGCTGCCTCGTTGCGAGTTGCATGTCATCTACCCACTTAATAAAGAATTAAAAATGCTAAATTTATGTGCCAAGGACTTGCAGCAAGTTACAGACATACTATCCTCTATAGTGTTGACTGTATCTTTTGAGTAATGTCATCTTTTAAAAATTACTGGCCTGTATGTCTGTATTGAATTTGTGTTTATCATTTTTCCAGTACGTTATTTCACACAAAAAAATCTAGGTTTGTTACAATAAAGAAAACAAATCTCATCATTCTAGCAGTGAAAACAAGTTTCATTCCCCTGGAGAATATAATTTACTGTATTTACACCAAGTGTTCTCTTACTTACAGAGTTTGTCCAAAAGTAAGCAGAAAGAGAAAATGCTGCTAACACAGTATTAACATATTATGTATCATAACCACACCACAAGACTGAAATTACACTGTTCCACAGTTTTGTGGCTTAACCAATGTCACACAAGAAAGCAGCTAACAGGCTGCAGAAATCAGTATCATTTTGTTTTTCTCTGCAGTTCATGTTGCTCCTCACAAGAACAGGATATTCAGCTGCAAGGCTGCTGAATTCGAAGATAAGGAGTAGAAATACAGATAACCTTGGCTTGCAATGATCACATCATATCACTGCAAACTTGGGACTGGGACATTTTAGTAGCTTTTCTTTCCACTTACTTTTGGAGTCTTTTGAAGCACTGCAAAGAATCCAGAGAAATCTCATTTCTCAACAGCTACAGCAGATCCAAATCAAGGTTGCTCCAGTCCCACTCTATCCCCGTCCTCTAACACATTCCCACCTCTCTCCCTTGTGCTACGATTATAACTTAGGACTGCAGTCACCCAGCACAGGAGATGATCCTGTTGAGAATTATCCCCACAGGAAAGATTGACTTGTTTTCATCAAAATCAGCTTCCTCACTGCCACAAACGGCAGACAGGACTGGAACCAACACAGCCCAAACCTGCTGAGTGCTCCTCACATCCTGCTAAAAGACATTACAGAAACTAAAATGACAAAGTGATTTAGCTACTTATAATTTTGTACTATCTGAAAGTCAAGAATAACTAGCGCCCATTTCCACTTTCTATCTGTTTTGCTTCTCAAATAGTTTTCAGTCTATCCCCTGACCAGACCTCCACATTTCACAAGAAACTCAGATAAGCCAGTCAGCACATCAAGCAGGAATGCTGCATGTGGGTACAGGGCAGGCCACAGAGCAAAGCCCAGACAGGCAACCAAACACCAGCGGGACTTTAGTCCCTGCTATCCCTGAAGACAAAAATCACTTCAACTTTTTCAGTCCTCTCAAATCCAAATTACATGTCTTGCCCAGCCCAGATACTACGTACTTGATAAAAATATTTCCTTGTTCAACAAGATCTTTGAGAAAGTGTGATCAGAGCTCTAGAAATACTAACATTCAGCAGCAGTACTAATGTTGTGCACCTTAAAATCCATATTCACATGCAAAGAACCATTTTGATTCCAAGTAAGTACAGAATAGATTCCCTGCCTCCTCTTCCTTCCCTGAATACCTATCAACAAAAAAAAAAAATCTTAAAAAACTCTGTATTTGAGCAACATATGCTGCAACAGTGATGCAGTAACCTTGACAGTGGTGCTTATATTCCAAACTAACATAAGAATAATGACATGGGACAGTTTATATTATATTTCAATTTCTAAATCACTTACATGTCCTCAGCTGACATCTTCATTACTCCCACACATAACGCATGTTGTTTTCCCTCTGCCATTATTGCCTACAAATTACTGCTAAGGAAAACAGATTTCTGTTTAAACTATTTCAGAAAGGCAAAAGCAATATGAAGAAATGACTTCCAAAAAAATTTTAAAAGCCCACATTGAACTTTTCCCCTTTTAGTAATTCTAAAGCTCTGGCTCTTAAAGATAAACAAAACAATGCGCTGCATTTAACAACTGAATCACAGAGTGTAGAACAAAGCGTGTATTTATGAACTTGGAACAGCAACTACACAAAAAAATCTCCTAGCACTACACTCCATGTCTTCCTTTGTGCCTAACACAGAGATGACAGTCTTTCCCTTTCTGGAACAAAACAGCACATGTTTGTGGAGCCATTTTAGATTCCAAGGCACAGAAGAACTGGGACACAAATTTAAAAAATCAGAAGTACTGAAATCAGATGTGTCCTTTCCAACGTTTAGTAACACATAATGCAAACAGCTGGTCTCTTCCTAGAGTATCTATCAAACAACAAAAGCAGCACAGCTTGGTGTTATTAATGCTGTATTTGCTCAGGTTTCTTTCTCAGTAATATAATGAGGGGTGAATTAGCACTTTCCTCATTTTACACATGCTGACTTCATCAGACACATAGAGAAGTCCTAACTACAGTAGAGCTGATCCTTAACAACTTTCCTAAATCCCTAGGAACAGAAGAGAATTCTCCTTTAACTGAAGAGGATAAAAGATTGACTAAGGAGGCAGAGGACAAATTACACTGTGTCTCATCTACTTTTACACTTTGCATAAAATCACTAAGGAACTCCACTTACCAATGAGATTAATGGAACAGCAGCCCACCCAACAGAACAGCAGCAACATTACAGTAAGCAAAAAAAATAAGAACAATTTAACCTTGCCAAATAACATCTAAACCTCTACAGCTCTTTTCTGATTACTAGTTATTTCACGAAATCCGATTAAAATCCACAGTAATCCAGATTATGGTCAGCTGGGAACACAAGAACAGAAATTTAACTCATCTCACAGCAAGCAGTAATTCACAGTAAAAGAAGGATACAACAACAGTATCAACAGCAGCAGGGTAAAGCTTTGCTCCAGGAGACGTCAAGCCAGGGCACATTATATTAGCTCCACTTAGTACAAATTTAATGGCGCCTTTATCAACCTGCTGATGTGGTAGAATAAATGGGTCTAGGAGGGGAAAGATAGAGCATTACAATTAATACATGAATAACTTATGATCAAGTCAGTTTAGACAGGGCAATTAGATATACAGTGTGCTGTGAGGGCAGGAAGTTTGAGAAACAATTACCAGAGCTCCTGCTGGGCTGTACTGTCCAGAAAGGACACAAGTGCTGTCCCAAAAGGACACAAGTGCTGTCCTCCCAGACTACATCTTTTATCTGAGAAGCAAAAGTAACCCAGCATTAGAGGCCTATGCTTCCTGCACACCTACAGACCCATATACTGAGTAACAATTTTAACAAGTTCCCACAGGGAAAAACAATTACTCAAGTGCCCAGACACTAAAAGGTCTTAAAACCAAGGGGGCTTAAATCCCTCAAACTAAATGTACTCTTACAAACTAACTTAATATGAAAGAGTTTAATGTTAACAGGACAAAATTAATAAAAGCTGTCAATTTTCCAAACCATCCTTCAAGTGCAGGCACCCTCTTGGAAGTATTTCCAACACTGACATTTTCCTGAACACTTTTGGGGATTCAAATCAGAGTAACACAATCAAGCAGAACAGCAAGAAAAACAATGCAAGATTAAATTGTAAAAAGTAAAAAGCATGCAGCCCAAGTTCCTACAGGAGGCAAATACACATTACATCATTAAACTCATGATTACAGAATATTTTTCTAGTAAGAAGGTACAAGTATTTGTACACCTACAAGATCTGAAAGAAAGAAGATAGGGATTAACAACAGCAAATTTACATCTCTGTCCTATGGAAACCTCTCAAGATCTTTTACAGAGCTTTGCGCAATTTAACTCTTACTAATCAAAGTTCAGATTGCTTAACATATAGCATGGAAGCAATTCATACAGGCATATGAAATAGCAAATCAATAAATTACAGATGATAAGGCATGCTACATCTTTAAGATCTATTCTGGAATATGTATGCATGGAAGTAGCAAGTTCTTTTCCATTTGACTCTCCAGAATTCCCACGGAATCACCCTGTCATCCTTCTCTTCCCAGCACTACCACCCTCAGGAAACTTACATTTGTGAAGCAACCTTAGCGTCGGGTAAAAAATCCCTTCTCTTTGCCTGAAGAACAGCAACTCTCCATTCACAGTGAGGATTTCTATATGTTCATGACTGCAAGATTTAAAAAAAAAAATTATTCCAATAGCTACTTAAACTTTATATTTTAAATGAAATAGTTCACTTCACAGAGTCTGCTTTATCTTGGCACCTGAAAATTAAGACAGTCAATTAGCAAGAAAACTCAAAACTAAAAATATTATCTTTTTTGCATGGCTTGTTCTTTAACAGTGGTCTCCTGCTCACTTCCTTCCCCTTCAAGAAAAAGAATTGTATAGACAAAATGCACAAACTGCATTTCTTTGGGGGTTTTTCGAGTGCAGTACAAAGAGTGAATAAGGAGAAAGAGCCAGCAAGAATGTACTACCCTCTATTCAGAAAAAAAGATAACATATGGAAGCCCAAATATAGCAAAAAGTGTTATTGGAAGATATCCAAACAAGTCTGAGCTTCTATATCCATAAAGCTGAATGTTTCCCTCCAAAAACAGGCTGACCCTTGGACAATCCCTGAATATGCTGCACATTCATTACTAGCCAGCAGTTTTATGTTCCTCAAGCATCTTAAACTAGCATGTGCCTTAAAGAACATGAGGAGCATATGTAAACTTCCTGGTTTGGCCATAACATGAACTCTTAGCTATTAGGAAATGATAGATGCCTTTCAAAAACACCAGGTTCAACTACTGTACAAAGTCAACATGAAAAGGAAGCACCTTAAAAGCAAAATTTAAGGAAAAAGAAACTTACCATCTTACTATTTTGACTGGGTCTTTCTTTGGCATGATTTGGTTTAGCCATGGTTCAATAACAGGAAACTGGTCTATCAGCTGATTCTTGATACCTTTAATAACTGAAGTCTTCAGCTGGATGCAGTTTGATACATTCTCCTTTTCATCAAATCTGTCAAGTGAGCAAAAGTATTTCAGAAATGCACAATTTACTGCCCAAACGATGCCATATCGCAGCAGCATTCTTCAGAAATGTTTATAAACTCAACACAGAATAGCAGATCAACTGTCTAACTTTCAAATCCAAGATTTCATGAGACTTAAATTTGTCTCCTGGAAACACTGGCCTACCCGCTAGTAAACTGCCTTCATCCCTAAATTTTGTGCATGTCCACAAAACACGTGTTTAGTCTCAGACACACCCTGCCACACAGCGTTAATTCATTCAGCTCCAGGAGTACTTTGCTGGCAACACAAACACCCACAGCCCCGCTCAGCCGCCAGTCCCTCACCCCCACCACACGAGTACGAACGGCGCTTGGTACCACCCCCAGGCTGAGACAAGTTAATGACTCAGCTCCCTCCGGAGGGTTTTCTCTTTAATTACGGGGTGCCCAAGGCAGAGCCGAGGCTGCGGGCGGCGCTGCCCGAGGAGGCCGCGGGGCCAGGCCCGGGGCTGAGGGGGCACCGGGCCCACCCCGGGCCCTTCCCCGTTCCCCGACCCCGGCCACACTCACTTCTTGAACATCCTGCGGGCGGTGGGCGCCGGGCGGGGGCCGGGGCCGGGCACCCACGGCCAGGGCGCTGCTGCTCACACGCGGCTCCGGCCGGGCCCTGCCTCGCTCCGCGCCCGCCGGAAGCGCCGCGCCATCCCCGCGGAANTCCCGGTGGTGCCTTCAGCGAGCAGCCGGGGAGGGCACCCCCGAGCACCCGAGGAGGGCACCCCCGAGCATCCCGGTAGTGCCTTCACCGAACACCCGAGGAGGGCGTCCCCGAGCCTCCCGGTAGTGCCCTCACCGAACAGCCGGGGAGGGCGTCCCCGAGCACCCCCGAGCCTCCCGGTGGTGCCTTCAGCGAGCACCCGGCACGGGCACCCCCGAGCACCCGAGGAGGGCGTCCCCGAGCCTCCCGGTGGTGCCTTCAGCGAGCAGCCGGGGAGGGCACCCCCGAGCACCCGAGGAGGGCACCCCCGAGCATCCCGGTAGTGCCTTCACCGAACACCCGAGGAGGGCACCCCCGAGCCTCCCGGTGGTGCCTTCACCGAACACGCGGGGAGGGCGTCCCCGAGCACCCCCGAGCCTCCCGGTGGTGCCTTCACCGAGCACCCCGGCACATCCCCTGCCAGACCGGTACCTGTGACCCACGGGCACACCGCTGCTCGCACGGGGGACCTGTCGCTTTGCGCCAAAATAAATCCTTTTAACGGAAATTCAAAGTGGTCATAGCTACTGACGTCGCTTAAACACGAAGTATGTTTGATAGGGATTTTTCCTGCAGTCACCTGCAAACTAGCAGAGCAGAAGCTTTCCTCCCACCAGCTTCAGAACAGGACACAAGATCCTGTCAACTGCATTCTGGAAAACAAAAGGGGAAAAAATTAAAAATGGTGTTTCCTGTCAAACAGGAGATACAGGAACCAGCCAGGGAATTAGTCACAGATGCCAGTGCTACATCCTTCATTGGGGAGAGGGAGCAGAAGAAGCCTGGCTCGCAGAGATCTCAGCGGCCGGGCATAGATGGGGTGTGGTGGAGACAATTATGCTCCTTTGTGTTTATTAGAATCAAATTAGGTTTTGCTTGGTGATGGCTGCAGCAATGGTGAATAGAAAAGCATAGACATAGAATTTACCGAACTGCTTTTTCACTCGTTTAGGAGCAGACATGCAGGCATTTGTTCTTCAGTGGGTGGCTCCTCTATAAGCAGACATACAGGTGACCATCCTCTTTCTTGAGTCATGAAAATGTTACCACTGTCATAAAGGGAAGGGAGGAGAGGACATAAAACACCAAGTTATCATTATGCTAATGACCAAGTTCTTTTTTCCTTACAAAATTTTTAATCACCACTGACACTACAACAAGTAATTAAAATTTAAGAGTCTTATCAGTCATATAAAGTAAAATTAAGTTTTATATGTGGTATCATTTATTCAAGTAGTAAAGTACAGCATCAGGAACACACTAATAACTTTTTAAGAGGACAGGCATGAACTATGGCATTACATAAATAGTCAGGCATTTCACTCATGAATGTCACCTCCACCTACTTTGTAACATCACTAAAAATACTGAGTTATAATCAAGAATTCAGTTTTAACTGAAACACAGTGACTCTGCTCAAGCCCAGATTAGAAACTGAGAACAGTTTGTCACTGTTTGTTAAACTGTTCCATGCACTTTTGGTGCTCCTCAGAAAAACTTTCATTAAATAACACTTCGTCATGTAAACAATCACATTTCTTAAAACTAGTGAAAACTTCATCATAATTCTACCTCAAATGTTAGACAAAAAAAGACAAACTTCTACCCTTCCAGAGAAATATGGCACATGTCACTGTAACCACCTGAGCAACTGGTTTCACACCTGCCTAAATAAGCAAGATTAGTCCCAGATTTTGAAAAATTACATTTGTCAACAGGAAGGCCTCACCTCTATTATTCTGCTACCTTAAAGCACTTTGACCACTGGTCCCCTTCAGGGCTGAGTTAATGTCAGGTCTGGTCTCAACTTTTCCATCATCTCTTCCAAACATTTTTTTGGGTGGTGTAGGTGCAGACTTCAGGGCCAATTAACTGCTCACCCAATCTAAAAGTGCTTGTGCAGAGATTTTTGAAGAAGGCTCCAAGGACCTGGACTGGACTTCTGTAATACAGCTCTCAGTGTTACCGTTCAGCCTCAGCACCAAAAAGCTGGAGACATCTGCTCTGGTTGTGGTGTCACTTTTATGTACAAGAATTTTAAAAGTATTTTGTCTGGACAAGACTGACAAAGCAAGGGGCACATCCAGAAAATGGCATTACAACTCCTCCAGCCCTGAAAGAAACCATCCCTCAGGATCACATGCTAAATAGAAAGGATTTAGAATCTCTTCCCCCGTAAGTTTTGGTAGAAAAAGGGGAAAATCCATCACACCTGATTTCTTCCTGGATCCCCAGCACTTTATGGTACCTTCACCTGCTCTTCCATACTCCAGAGCTGCATGGGTGGGACACAGTCACTGACTCTTCCCCACCAGAATGACTGCAGGGACAGGATAACCTTTCTGCACCTCCAGGAAAAGGGACACTTACTCATGCCTCCTCTTTTATAAATCCAATCCTTTCAACAAAACAAGAATCTGTAGAAATTTAGTATCTCTTACAGCTCTATACCTCTTACCTAATTTGGCTTAAGTGAACATGACAGTTCCTGGGAACAGAGGAAAACTTTACAGCATAGTCATGGAGGTTTTATTTACTTAGCAAACCTGTTTCTTTCTGTTACATCTGACCTGGAATGTAAGGTATTAGCCTTGGGAACCACACAACCTGTTCTAAAGCCAGTCCAAACCAGACTGAAGCTTTGTTTTGCTGATTTTTTTTATTTTTTTTTTTTAATCTGGAAAAAGTACTTTTCTACGCATCACTAGCGTTACATTCCAGGCCTCGGGAGTTGTCTGACGGTGACTCAGTGATAAAACACACACCAGAAGAACCTCGGTAACATTACATTCCTATCTCTATGCGCCACAGTTTCTGTCAAGACAAGTTAGTGTATCTTTTCCTATCAAACCCAGGCGTGCCCCGGAGGAGCTCTGCTGTCAAGCAGGCAGGTGTTCACTCTCGGCTGAAAGCCCTGGAGAACCTCCCAGAACAAAACCCTCATCACCTAGTTTGGTGCTTTTCCCGCAGCCGTTTCTCAAAACAGCCTTTGAATCACAACAGCGTTCGCGGGGAGTTCACAGGCCCCTCTGGTAACAGAGCCACCAGCAAGAGGAAAAAAAAATAAAGAAAAAAACAAAAAAAAAGAGACTCTAAAGGGCCACGACTTCTGTATTTGCTTCTAAATGTTAAAAAAAAACAACCAACCAAAAAAACCAACCACAAAAAAACCCACTATGCTGTAGCCCAATGCAAGTCCGTACGTACTGAAATTATATGAAAGAAGATGATGGTAAATAATTGTTCATAAATAAGTGTAAGAAACACTATTCCCATAGCAGGCCCAGGCCTTGGCCGCAAGCCCCGGGGCCGAGCTCCGGCGAACCGCCCCGGGACAGGCCCCGGTTACCCCCCGCGGGCCGGGCCGGGTGAGGGGCCGAGAAACCGCCCCAGCTGAGGGCAGGGCGGGACAGGGGCACGACATGAGACCACCCCGGACCCCGCCGGCGCGGGGATAGCGAGCCCCGACCGGTTCCGGGGGTCCCGGGGCGGTCCCTCCGCCGGCCCGGCCGCGTTTCCGGGCGCCGCGCCCCGTCATGCACGGCGGGCGGATGTGCCGCCATCTTTGCGCTGCCCGGGCCGTGCGGTGACAATAACAAGCGGCCGGGCCGTCCCGTCCCGTCCCCCCTCACAGCGCGGGCACCGGCACCGAGGGGGGAGCGGGGCCCGGCGCGGCCTGCGAGGCACGGCGGCTGCAGCACGACACCCAGCGAGCCGCGCTCGGCCCGCCCCGCCCCGCTGCTGCTCGGCGGAGACCAGGCGGCCGGAGCAGGAGGGGAAGAGCCGGGGGAGCGGGAGGCCGTGGGGAGCAGAGAGAGCCTGCCGTGGGGAGCAGAGAGAGCCTGCCGTGGGGAGCAGAGAGAGCCGAGAAGGGCTGTGGGGGCAGAGAGGCAGGAACGGAGGCGCTCCGCTGAGGAAGGAGCAGAAGCAGGAAGGCAGAGGCAAACTACCAGAAGAAACAAAGTAATAAAGAAAAGGGGAAGAGGAGATAAAGTGATTGCTCCGACGGAGAAGACGAGAAGGGAGGGGAACACGGAAGGGCTCTGCTGATGAGAGAGAGGAGTTGAAAGACACCCCCCTGAGAGCAAACAGAGACTGGCTCTGAAACTCTCCCTCTCTTTGTCACACCACAAGGATTTGATGCCCCTCAGCCTGTTCACTCCTGTGTGTTCATGTTTCCCACGGGTTTCTCTTCCCCCAACCCCCCAGCTGCAGCCCAGGAGGTCAGACCTGCCACTGATGGTAACACCAGCAGCAGCTCCTCCTGCAAGAAGAGAAAGTTAAACAACAGCAGCAACAGCAATTCCGAAAAAGAAGAATTCGATTCCATTTCCTCCTGCACCTCTTCTCCTTCTAAAAACACCTCATCATCATCTTCCGTCATCACCACCTCCTCGTGCTCCTCCTCAGGGGTCGCTTCCTCCAACCATCACCTCCAGAAGAAGCTGCGCTTTGAGGACTCCGTGGATTTTATTGGACTCGATGTGAAGATGGCTGAAGAGTCTTCTTCCTCCTCCTCTCCTGCTGCCTCTTCTCAGCAGCAGCACCAACAACAGCTCAAAAATAAAAGCCTTTTAATTTCGTCAGTGGCTGTGGGGCACCATGCAAATGGCCTGACCAAAGCTGCCTCGTCTACTGTTTCCAGTTTCGCCAACAGTAAACCTGGCTCTGCTAAGAAATTAGTGATCAAGAACTTTAAAGGTAACAGGCCATGATTTATCACAACTTATGGGGAGCTGAGACTGGACTGAGTGTTTTGGTTTCAGCGTGAAAACCGATTCCTTTCAAATAGCTCCAGGTTTTATGGGAAATGCTTTTCTGTGGTGAACATTTCTTTACTTATGTAAAGGAGAACCATGTTTTCTAATGCATGCTTGCCCAGTCATGTACACATCCTGAGCTACACTTTCCTGCTTAGAGTTATTTTTCAGGTTCCTTTCACTCTGGTCTGTTGAGAAGGCCTTAACTTCTATGTTAGATGAAAGGCTTTCCTACCTGAGTGGGTAAATTGCCTTTGTTCAAACTTTTAATGTTTGATACCTCTTTTCTAGTAATCCTGATTCAGGGTTTAGTGTATGTTTTAGCCCAGTTTATGACAAGTCTTTGCACAGATTGTGTTTTTTTTTAATTGGCCCTTAATTTACATGTCTTGCCTCTATTCGTGTTGTCTGTTTATAGGTTAATCTGCCTGTGCTTAGTTTTAAATGTTGAAACTAAGGTGATTATCAGGCTCTTATGGCGGATTTCCTTTCTGGTTTCTCCACTTGTCTTAAAAGTAGATAGTTCAGATTTTTACTGAGTGTTTCCCTTGTAATATTCTCCCTGTAATTTTTGGTTGTAGTGTCTTTTTTCTGTCTTAACTTACTATTATTTTACAAGTTTAAATTCTTTTATAAATTTTCTCTAAAGATGTGTTTGAGATTCTCAAGTATTGTTAGTAGAGACCAACTGAAGTAGAGAAGTGAAACTTTTCTGCTGTGATGCTGCTTCATTTTCTAGTAAAAAAAATACAAATAGATGTAGGCAGAAAGCTTAACTAAAATGCTGACATTTTTTTCCCTATAAAGGCGGGGAAATCATGGACTTTTCTTACTTCCTGCCTCTTGCTGCCTTCCAGAATAGTCCCAATAGCTTCCTTTCTTGGGTTGCCTTTTTTTTCCCTCGTGTGTGGGGTTGGGGAGGGGTAAAATATATTACTGACATTAAAATTGATTTCTAAATACGCAATTGACACAAATATTCAGTAGAGATACTGCATTAGGTAAGGATTAGGATTCTTTTATGCACTGTAATGGTTTACAGCAATTCACAATCCCAGTGAAACTTTTTGCTTTAAAGTTCCAATTCTCAGAAATGTTCTCTGCCCATCACAGCATCGTCATTTAATTTTACTGATTATTTTAAAATGTGAACTTATGATGCATCATAGTGAAAAAGAAAGACCACTCTGGTTTATATGTCCTTATCTCTAAAGGAAGTTAATTGTCCATGTTTAAATTATCTGTTAAATGTCATGGATTGCTTGGTGCTGTGATTGTCATTGTTTATGGACTGGTACTTGAACTACTTGCTTAAAAATGATGCCTCAGGAATCTGACAGCTTTGCTTTTTATTTACTTTCAGATACTAAACTGAATAATAAGATTATTGTCTTTATCTTAGTGTGATAGCAATAACATCCTTTACAATTTAAATAACTTCGTAAAATCCGTAATGTTGCTGTTTACTCCTGAGTAGCACACTCAGGGGTTGCTAGTGAAAATAGGTAAGTCTGTAGTCAGTTGTCTCCCTAGATCCTTACAATGCAACTGATCTTGGGATGTTGCCAATATTGTAGGGAAAAGCTTGGGAGAACAAAAAAAAAAAATCATTTTTCCCTGTTAATTATTTCTAAGGAAATCATAAAGCTTTAAAAATCAGGTATGTAAAAGTCAATTTTAATAGAGTATAAACTCTGGGCCAGTTTCACCTGTTGGTGGCATGGATGTGCATGCACTATCTCCCTAAGTTTTCTTCTGCTTCCTTCTCCACTTGGGAATGTGCTTACTAGAAAAAAAATGGTCATTTTAGCTATGAGAGCACACAGAATTTTAAAACAGTTCTCTTACTCTGAGGATGTGACCTGGGGAATATCTGAGCCCATTGTAAATGCTTTGGTCTTGCTGAGGGCACTGCAGAGAAGGGGCATCTCTAGAGAAGAGACTGAAAAAATAATGGAGAGGGTCAAATCTGTGAAGCTTAAGCTGTTTGAACATTAAAAGAGGTTTAACTCTAACAAATATCCATTGGCCAAACCCAAGAGAGACATAAATGCATTATTTTAAAATTGGAAGGTTTTCCTTGGGACCATAAAGCCTGTATTATAATTACAGAGTTTCCATCCATGTTTCTTGAGGATTTCTTTCCAACTGCTAATACAGAGTATAATTACTGAGCAATAAATTAAAAACTAAGATACAACTCTGTATCTTTTAATCCATCATTTTCACTGTTTATGTTTGCTTTCTTTTGGCTCTGCTGTCCTGGTAGTGAGAGTGTAATGAAGATGTAGATCATTCTTTCTGGGTTTATCCCTTCTTGAGCTGATCAGGCACAGTATTGTGATTTTTATAAACCACACCTACTGTTTGGGCTACAAGTACTGTGATGTGAAGAGCAATGCTCAATTCCTACAATGTCTTACTCTTTTAAATGTAAAGAAAATACTGCTTTTACATGAATGCTCTTTTCATGTAAGTATAAATTCAAAGCTAGAGCATCAGCCCATATCTCTTTCACCTCAAAGCTACATTCTTCTAATTTCTGTAAAAGGTTCTGCTTTATCTAAATACCTTCTCAAACTTTATGTATAATTTCTTTTAAAGATAAACCCAAATTGCCTGAAAACTACACAGATGAAACCTGGCAGAAACTGAAAGAAGCTGTAGAAGCTATCCAGAACAGTACTTCAATTAAGTACAATCTAGAAGAGCTCTACCAGGTAAGTGTGTTAAGTAAAAGTGGTGGGGTAAAGCTTTTTGTTTTGTTGTAAGATTTTTTTTGCTTAACACACTTTTGATGCAGTGGTAACAATGACACTTTGCTTGATAGCTGCTTTTGGCATTGAAAAACTTGCCACCAAATAGTTTCTCCCTTTTAAAATCATGAGTAAAAATTTCACAAGACCTAACATTGAACTCGCAAATTTTTTTTACTTGCCACAACATAATCCAAGGTATGGTTTCCCTTAAAACAGTTGACGAGAACTAAATCAGGGAAGGATCTTTATTCCATTTCTGTTTTGGGGGTTGTGGTGTTTATCTGCTAAAGGAGAATTGTGAAATCTTAGAACATTGGTGTTTAGATAGGAAAAAGACAATTTATATTAAAATATAATTTCTGAAGACAGTATCTGTTCATGATCAAGTCTTAAAAGATCATTTAAAACCTGAAACTTTTTATTGACTTCTTGTACATGAGTAGAATACCATTTTTTTTCTTCATGAATTGTGTTATTTTTATTTGACTGTCATTTTTTGGCATCACAGCAATCTGTATTGTAACAACCGAGAAGGTAAAATCTATTCCCATCAACAGCTCTGATTGTTTTGTCTCAGATATTTTAGGAAGTGATCAGACTTGAACAGCGTTTCCTGATTCTTTTTATAAGCCCTGCTTCTGCTTTTTCAGCTGGATGTGTTGGGGAGATTTCCCCCTCCTCACCTTTTCCCCACTAACATCAGGGTATTGTGGTTTTAGCAGCCTGGCAACGGTGCTGCTTTAGCTGGGCCTTAAGAACCACTTGAACTTTTCACTCTACTTTTAAAGCCTTTATTACCTGGCTGGTTGTTTGATTTGTTCCTCTGTGTGTATATAGCCTTCTCACCATCTCTTTAGTGTCTCTTCTTCCCCTGCCCTCCCCTCTTCAATAAAAGTTGCATTTGTATGTGGGGAAAAAGTCCTCTTTGGGGAGAGATATAAGGAAGAATAAATTGCCATTCCTCATGCAACAAAGTTCCTCAGTCCAGTGCATTCTTAAGCTCACTATAGTAATTTATAATGTTCAATTAATTAACTAAAAATAGAGTGTTTTTTAACAGAGTAATATATAGTATTTACTTTTGCAAAACTTGGTGAAATTAATAAAAAATTACAACCAACTGTACTGGCCGGTATTGTAAATTACTCTAGACTGAGTAACTGTGTAAATAACTGTTAAATTCTTGCAGGACATCCAAAATTTTTTAAAAATACCAAATTCTATTGGAATCTTTGCTTCTGTTTCACAGTTATTGCTTAAATTTCTGCTCACTCTTACCACAGGCTTAATTTAATGTTGCTTGTGGTCAGAAAACAAAAGATAAGCTTTTTTGTTTTAAATCTCAATGATTCAATCTTGTAATTACTTAGATGCTTCTCAGTGAAATAGAGTGCAATCAAGTATGAAGTTTTTATTTTTTTTACATAAACCTAAAAATAAATGTCTTGATTTAAAATTAGTAATAGGAATCACTAGTGTTTTTAGATGCTAACTAAACTAATGCCATTTGTGAACAGCTGCTTGGTGAATGGATCTGATGCCAAATGTGCCTTGGCAGACACCATTATCCAAACTTAGAGAGGAATTGCAAAAGTTACGCTGCACACCTCAAAAGAAGATACTTCTTTTTTTAATGGAGTTAAACTTGAGTTTGGTATAATGCTTGTCTGTGTTGGAAAATCCCACTGGGCAAACATTTTGAAACTTTATTTCTTTGTGGGACCCGAGCTTTTACTTTGTTCCTCCTCAGCAAGAGAATTGATACACATCTTTGAGAAGCTGAAGTGCTACAGAATTGAAAGCCTCTTTCATGGAATAGTTTCCCTTAGATTAGTACCAGATTAGTACTTCAGGAACGTTCTGATTTTTCTCTCATCAGAGCTGTGTTCAGTTCTTTCTCCTACTCAGCACACAAACCGAGGTGTGGATGCTGCATTTAAAATAAAAAAAAACACAGAACAACAAAAAAAGTAAAAAAACCCCAAACAAACCACCAAACCAAAACCCAAATGCCTATATTCTACACAAAGGAAATATGACACTTCTTCAGATTTTCTGACCATCTTCACGCCACAGATTACCGGATCAGAAACACTTATTCCATTAATTCTGGACAAGATCATTTTGTGAACTGGAGCCCTTAAAGTTGTTGGGAATTTCTGAGACATTACAGTTACTGTTGTGAGTAATGAAATTTGCAAAGCATAATATTGCAGTAGTGGTGTTATGCTTTACAAAGAAAATCTTAAAGATTTTTTTTACTTGCTTAGAAAGTTTAATCTCTTGAAAAGAAAAAGCCAATTGAACAAAATTCACAAATTAAAATATTTCTATGGATGCTATCAACAAATATGCAGAAGTTTTGCACTTGGTGTTCAAACACTCAATCCTAACAGATGTGTTTAACACTTTGGAATTTCTGATACACAAACGCAAAAGCACAGCTTCATATGAACACTCCACAAAACCAGTTGTATATTAATGCACGTTAACTTAATTCACTAGAAGTTAATCATATGCATTTCTCCACCTACAGTGCAGAGGCTAATTCTTTTAAGGATTTAGGGCAGCATGGTTAAATAGTAATTGTTTGATAGACAGCAGTTAAGACAATGTTAGTTGAGATGGGCTGACTAGAGGTCCAGGAAAGGCCACTGGTGTCCTGGGCTGGCAGGTCAAAGCCAGACTAATGGTGGTTCTGCAGGTGGCAGGCAAGCTTGATCCAAAATACCTTAGCTCTCTGTTGGTTTCTCCAAGTAAGTGGAAAAAATTAAGAAACCCACAAGACTGTACTTGCTCAAAGTCTAATCAGGCTCTTCAAGCTCAGTATTTTCCATCCCCTTGTTCTGAATTGAAGTGTCAAGTTAATTCCTGGTTTGCTACCTAAACCTGGTGCTACAGTAGTGGAATGGCACGGAGCAGAGCCTACAACCTGCTCTGAACAGTAAACTATAGATTACATTTTCCTATCACATCATTGTATTTGTTTAATCGTAAGTATTAAGGCTGAGAGTTAAACTTGTTGCTATTTCCAAATATTAAGATATGTATACTTGGGTGATAATTCCAGTTTTCCTTATAATCATCATTCAGACCTGTCTTAGTCTTAATTGACACACTCTCTCTCTTGCTATACCTGTTTATTTCTGACAGTATGCTCATGCAGGTTTGGGGGGTTTTTGCTGTTATTGTTGGGTGAGATGGTTTTGTTGTAGGGTTGTGGTTTTTATGGAGGTTTGTTTTGTTTGTCGTTTTGGTTTGGGGTTGTTTTTTTAACTCCTCTATGTCCTGGAGCCAGTATTGGATGCAGTGCACTTACACTCATTAATAGTTGCTGTTGATATCCCAGGATAAATCGAGGAACATCTTGTTTAGCTGGTTTAATTGTTGTTGTGCTTTTATTGGTGACTGTCTGGCCTGGTGGGAAATATTTAGGGGGACTTCACTGTAATGGGGTAGATCTGCTCTGTGTGCTTCTGAGCTATGTGGTCCCTGTGCAGTTGCCTGCAGGTGCTGTGGAATAAACTTGATCTTCCAGTCCTTGTTTTTTTTGCCCTGGGAGTTGATTGTAGTGGCAGCTGAAGTCTTTTTCAATAAATAAATAATAGCAAGAAGTATTAGTTGAAAATCATATGTACCTCTCCTGTAGGTTCTACAGGTGTTTTACAGAATAATCATATATTGTGTCTTTCATCAGTCTGCAAAGTTAAAGTTGTTCAGTTGCTTTCCAAATCTGGTCAGTGGGTATGAATGTTGGAAAAGTCTTGAGGTGCACTTAGGGACTTAAGAATGATTGTTCACCTGATCAGTCTCCAAGACATGTCCCCATTAAACTTCTTTTCATTTCTTGCTGTGAAGCACAGTGATAATTCTAATACTTGATGATGATCTAGAAATCTGGGATTTGTCACTGTAAATATCTGGAATGTAGTCACGGTACTGATGTTCAGGATTATAAGTAAACTTATTCAGGCATGGGGTTGGTGGATGGAGATGAATGAAATATGTATGTACTTTTGGAGTCGAGGGAAGCTTAAGGGAAGGACAGCAAAAGGAAATTAAACCAGCAGTGTTTTTCCACTGATACCAGTGTGACTTGCAGAGCACAGCAGTTAATAAAATTAAGACCTTAAGTGTCTGCTTAGAGCTATGAAGCCCAGCAAGCTGCTGGAACATATTAAACTCCCATCCTTATTCTTAGAGATGCCAGTCCTGCAGTTCTTTATCAGATCAGTACTCCAGCTGAAATTGATAATCTGTGAGCTGTTCATGGCCTGCCTTTGTCTCCTCTTACCATTACTGTGCCATGTCTCTCTCTAGTGTTTTGCATGCAACAGTTAACTATGTTAAAAGCTGTGAGAACCAGAAGAATTCCAGGATTGTTTGGGGAAGGGGACTCCCTTTCCTTGTAAAACCAGAGTATGAACAGATTTCATAGTATCTGTTTCTCTTTACTTCAGGCTGTTGAAAATCTCTGCTCCTACAAGATTTCTGCAAATTTGTACAAACAACTGAGACAGATCTGTGAAGACCACATTAAAGCACAAATTCACCAATTCAGAGAATATCCTTTTTTTAGCTGTTGACAAGCCAAAATTATTTTATCTTCAAGTATATGGTGATGGATTTCTTTGACTAGTTCATGGCATTAGGCTTTGGTAATCTGAATTGCTAGTTTTTGCATAAATACTTTTTTTGTTTTCATTTTTTTGTGGGACATCAGAGAACACAACTCATTCCTTTATGTCTGTAACCATTTGAGAAATTTGTAATAAAGTTTCACTGGTATTTATGAAACACTTTGACATCTTAAAAAACTCATGTTAGACTTGCAGCAAGGCTTAAAAAGGCTGTATTTGCTGTACCATGCCAGTCTTTTTTAGACAGAACTTGCTGTTTTTAGACAAACAGAAGAGTCTTTTGACAAGCAGTTGTTTTCTTTTTGAAAAGTACTAGTGGTTTGGCAGCATATGTCAGGTTCTGAGGATCAAACTGGTTTATTTTCAAAACTCTGAAGTTGCATCAGGTCACGGTCCTATTAAGCGGATATTAATTTGAACTATTCAGTGAGCTGAATAAAAGATGAACTTTGTCTTTGAAATTTATCACTTAATGTTGTCCCTTAACATGAGCTAAAATTAGTGTCTGTGTAGTGGTGAGCTCTTACATGTGTTTGGGATTGTTGGATTTGAGGTGTGGGGATATGTATGTTTGTTCCACTTCCCAGGGATGGGAGATTAAACAAAACATGCCAAGGTAGTTGGATACTTTTTTTTAATTTGTTCAGATAATTTTGATTTGACTGAACACAAGGACCCTCATTAAGAATAAAAATAAACACATTGCAAGAAGTTAACTGGTTCTTTCTGGGGGTAGGTGAGTTTGTTGTGCTGTTAAGTGCCTTAAAAAAATAGAAAGAAGTTGGCTCATTTCATTGCTAGCACTACCTATTAATTATGATTTTCTTAATGATTTCTTCATGGATTCATTGGATAGTGTCCTTTTTCTAAAGAAAATAGACAAATGTTGGCAAGATCACTGCAGGCAAATGGTAAGTTTTTTTATCTTCTTAAGGAAAATCAGCTGCCTTGCAGCCTATGTTTTGTTTAACTTTGTTTCTTCTCAAACTTCTGAGATCTCTTCTTCCTGAAGTATGTTTCCAGACACATTGGTCTGACCTTGGACACACACCCCCCCCAACTCCACACTGTCACTTCTGTGCAAATCTTTCTTTTATACCTATTTTTAAAGGAGCTGTTCTGTTATACAGAAACATGCTAAGTGTCACATTGATCATTAATTAAATAACAGTGTCTAAGAAAGCACAGCCTGAAACCCCTTGGTGGGATTTTTTTGTTGTTGTTGAGCAGAATTCTTTGGTTTCCAGAGTAAAATGACTGTGGCTGTTTTATTCCTTCTCGTGACAGATTATGATTAGAAGTATCTTTTTGTTCTTGGATCGAACTTATGTACTTCAGAATTCCATGCTGCCATCTATTTGGTAAGGGCACAAAGAATAAAATTATTTGGGAGTACATTTAAACTATATTTTGCTAATTTTCAGGTGGGATTTTTTAATATAAACCTTGTAGTGACCTGTAAGTTACATGACAAATGCACACGTCCTTGTTGCAAAGAGAGATGTTTATTTGCCACGCATTACAGGATTGTTCTAGAATGACTGTGATCCCACAGCTCAGTGCAATAGATATCAGCCTCTGGTTGGTACAGTTAAAGGAAGGGGTCTGGTCAACAACCGACAGGCAAGGGTCTGGGGTGCCCAGTTTCTGACTTTAGCATACATAGTATTCCCAAGTTCTGTAAGTATTTTTGAAGGAAAAAGTTACTTAAAATAAAAGCAAGTTACTCTCTTTTGGACTTCAGCTTCTGCCCTCCCGTATTATTAATAATTAGTATGTACCCTACCATGCCTTTAGAACCACCTGAATTCCTTTGCTAGAGATTGGAGGGCCTGACTTTTCCTAAAAGTGTCCAGATTCATAGTTTCAAATTCATGGAAGGACACCCAAAGCAGAGATCCTTGTCTTCCACATCACTGAGTTCTTCTAGCTCTGCCTAAGAATTACAGATCAGTGAGTGATGGACAAAAAGGAATAACGTCCAACAGCTTAACCATGGAATTGGAACCAAGGGTGACATTATTCTGTTCTTGTGAAGGCTGCTGTTGCAACACCCTGTCAACCAACTGAAAAATAAAGATGCTGCAAAAGTTATGTGGTTATTTAGGAAAAAAATATCTACATTGGTCTTTAAAACCTGTAGTTTACTATTCATGCTTTGTCATGGTTTATTGTGGTGTTCATCTATCTGTTCATCTGGAGTGATTTGGGGGAATGAGCAATGCTAGTATTGCCTCTTAATTTGATCAGGATCAAGTTTAATAATAGAGATATATGGTGTTTATTCTTATGCAATTTATTGAGCAGTCTTTGTTGTCTTTTTAGGGATATGGGGCTAGAATTGTTCAGAACTCATATAATCAGTGATCAGAAGGTTCAGAACAAAACTATTGATGGCATTCTTCTGCTGATTGAGAGGGAAAGAAATGGTGAGGCTATCGATAGGAGTTTACTGCGAAGCCTTCTGAGCATGCTTTCTGACTTGCAGGTGAGTAAACTTGTTCCACCTTTAAACCAATAAATAGCTCAAATCCTTATTTAGTGCTCAGTAAGCTTTACCTTGGATTGCTGTCATGTTGTTTCCCTAGATTTATCAGGACTCTTTCGAGCATAGATTCTTAGAAGAGACTAACCGCCTGTATGCAGCAGAGGGACAGAGGCTTATGCAGGAACGAGAGGTATTTTCAATGTTCAGTGATATTTGTTGTGCCTAATGACAAAGCATGTGTCAGGGAGTAGAACTTTTCTGCTGCCTTAGCCAGTGTAGAGGGCAATAATGTGGCCTTTGTTTTGTAGTACTCTGAAAAAAGAAGTGCACATGCAGTTGCATTCAGTCACTGTGCTAATGATTTCTGCTTAAAACTGGAGCTGCTGCTGCTGGCAACCCAGTACTGTCTCTCTGGTTTTGCCCTCTTGGTTGTTTTTGGGTTTTTTTAAATATACAAAACTACTCTGGCATTTTCAGGTTCCAGAATATCTTCACCATGTCAACAAGCGTTTAGAAGAAGAAGCAGACAGAATAATCACTTATTTAGATCAGAGCACACAGTAAGTACAGTCTCTGCAGTAGTATTACCTGTTTGGCTCCTCTTCTGTTGAAGGCCATTTAAATAGCTATAATTTATTTATTATTGACTGACTATCAAATGCTTTTCACTTCCCACAATTCCATGTTTACAATGAAGCACTGTCTTGGCTCACAGAGCTAATAGCCTTTTCTTGTAAGTCACTAGTCATTTTGACATAAATATTGGGTATTTGTTTGAGAAAAATGGGCTGCCACTCCCAGTCCACATGTCTCTTCTTCGCTCAAATGCAGTTAACCAACTGTTGTCCTACCTGAAAAAGATAGGACCCAGGATAGAGAATTCTCAAGCTAAAGGCTCTGAATATTTTCATTAAAATATTTGCATATTCTTTATGGAGTCTGGGAAATTATTGAATAATGTCACTCTTCAATCTTTTTTACTTAGAGGCAGGACTTCCACAAACACAGTAAAGTGGAGGTCATGACTGATAGGACACGGAAAACATTCTCCTAACATGAAACCTTAGAAAATGTAGGTCACTAATAAGATCTCTGGGAGGAAGGTGTTTTATTGCTACCACCATACATTTTTATTTCTTTCCTCCACAGCTGTTAAAAGCATTCAGCTTATTTAGTGGCTTCCTTCTTCCACACCATTATTAGTGGCCAATTCCCTATTTTGTTTTAATACCTCTTGACACCTCTTGAGGTGTGTTTATCTCCTTGCTTTATCTCCCAAGACATGAATCTCCTCCCACAAAACAGGAGTAGGTGTTTTATTTGACAAACTGCTGACCGACTTCTTCCCTGATGGAATCATTGTCCATCTACCTATAGGTCATGTACAACAGGGTTATTATTTGAATTAAATCATTAGTCAGCAAACAGAAAAAAGATTGCATACTGGGGAGGGAAGATGATAAATATGTGTATAAACATTTTGGGTCCTTGACCACATATAATTAGAGCACTCCTAATGAAAATGTAGTTAATGTAATCTCAAAGGAAGGATTTAAAAGTGTCAATAATGGGAAAAGGAAAAGGAAAAGTAATTCTAATCATTTTTTCTGTAGGAAGCCACTAATTGCTACTGTAGAAAAGCAACTTCTAGGTGAACATTTAACAGCCATTCTTCAGAAAGGTAATCTTTCGTCTTTATAGGAATGTTTCTGATTACTGCTTTGGGGCTTTGAATTCCTGTGCTGAAAGAGCAAGTGGTGTGTTCAGGTGCTGGGGGAGGACACAAGCTCCATCTTTCTTTAACACCCTTTGCTCCTCAGTTCACAAAGTAGCATTGACCATTTTGCAAGAGGGCAAGTCCCGTTCTCTTTGTTGGGAGTAGGGAGACACTGCTGTCTTCTGATCTACAACAAACAGAAAGGACAGCTGGAGTAGGGGACTTGAGTTCAGTCTGTTAAGCAGCATTTCAAAGACTTGGAGGTAAAGAAAGGAGTAGCCTTAGAATTATGGCTGTAACAGAAAGAAGAAATACTGAGTACTCGCTCCTGACAAAAAGCATCTGGTTTTAGAAATGCAGTATAATTTGAGCAATGGAATATGTTGCCTCAGTTCTACAATAACCTCTGCGCAGTCAAGTGTTGATCTGAGAGAGGATCTGGAAATAGAAATGAGTGCAGCAAGCATTGATGAGTAAAACAAACAAGTCTTCAATAGCCGGATTCTGGATGAAACAAGTGTGTGCGCATCTTCCTGCATATCTGTAGCAAACCCTTCATTGAGAGGAGTGTCAAGTTTGCAGTATCTACCCATCTACTTTCTGAGAACCTTGCTGTGGCACATGAGGCCTTGTCCTCCAAGAAGTTAAAATGTGAACACTGAAGATGTTCCTCAAAGCTGCTTGCCTTCAAACACTGCAATTTATTTTAGAGCTGGAGTTGAGACTCAGAAATGCCTGGCCAAGGAACTTTTCCTGCAGATCCATATAGTGTAAACTTTTTAAATCTTCAGAGAACAGTAAAGCAGAAGTAATCAAAGATGTTATGATAAGGATGTTATGTGAAGTACCTGTAGCCTAACATATTCGCAGCATTAGCAAGGTTTTTAAGGTTTGAGCTGGTTAAGGCAGCCTTTCTGTGTTTCGCTGTTAAATTAGGTGTCTCTAAATAAAAAAAAAGCACCCTGACCACTGATTTCTTTGTTAAAAAATACTGGTTTTGAAGAGGTCTCTTACCATAATAATAAGCTGTGCTTTCTATGGGTTACTCTGGTTTTAATTTACTATTGAAATTCTCGCATTTGCAGGTTTAAACCACCTTCTTGATGAAAACCGAATTCAAGACCTGTCCCTTCTGTATCAGTTGTTCAGTCGTGTAAGAGGTGGAGTTCAGGTTCTTTTGCAGCACTGGATTGAGTACATAAAGGTACTGTTCCTAAAACTCTGGAACAGATACTGCTATTGTATCAGTGGAGTTTATACACAGATACTTGAGTCATCTCTATGAACTATTGCATTTTTCTAAAATTTAAGACTTCTTGCATATAAATATGAATTTAATAGACTGCTTTTGAAACATCCCAGAAAAGGCACAGTAATTGCCTTGTCAAAGAAAATACTGAACATTCAGCTGAATTGTTGAACTCCAAATAAGTTTGGAGTTTATAATCTTGCTTATAGTTAGTTTTGGGGGACAACAGCATTTCTCCAGTAGTTATTTTGGTAATGGCAGAATGTCTTCTTCCTGATAAAATTTCCTGTCAGAATGAGCAGTAGCTTAAGTTACCAACCAGTTGAAGTTCAAAAAGCAATTGAATATTCCAGTTAAGATGTTTCATCTTCTTTCTCAGTGAAAATGTCACAGAAAGTGTGGTTGTTGTAAAGGCAGGCTTTGGAATGGCATAAGAGTACTGTTAAATAAAATTTTAGTTTATTGGGAGCTTTGCCTGTGTAAAACCTGAGGATACAGATTATTAAAGAGACTGTGTTAATTTTGTCATGCTTAACTTCCTTTCTTTTGATAAAAGTTCTGAATCCATTCACTTATTAATTGGTTTTGCATCAACATACAAAATACAGGAATTATTATATAGTAAATACTTCATAGGCTTTTAGAAGTCTTGTCATTTAAATTCATTATTCAGGCTAATTGAAAGTTGTGTTTTATTTTGCAGGCATTTGGTAGCACCATAGTAATTAATCCAGAAAAAGACAAAACCATGGTCCAAGAACTTCTTGATTTTAAAGACAAAGTTGACCATATTATTGATGTTTGCTTTCTCAAGAATGAGAAGTTTGTAAATGCCATGAAAGAAGCCTTTGAAACATTCATTAACAAAAGACCAAATAAGCCAGCTGAACTCATAGGTATTTTTCTTCAATTTCTTCATGTGAGAATTTGGGTGTGGAGTTGCTGATACAGCTTACAGATGGGATATGCTGGAATTGTGTGTTAATACATGCACAGTGCATGTCAGACTGGGGATCTCCTATGCTGCCTGATGCAAGGGAATTGTTTGAGAGGATAGCATTAAATATCACAAACAAACTGTTTATCAGTTCACTGGCTAGGCTAGTGAAAAGTGCAGAACATCATTCCAGCAATTGGCTAGTGTCCAGATGTGAGAATACTGCTAATAATTCGATTTTTTTTCAGCAGCTTACGTAACTGTGCCACCAACACACGTGCACAGAGCTGCTAGGGACTGTGCAGATATCCGTGGTTTGATACGTGAAAGTGAAAAGAGCTGAGGATGTGCTGAGCCTACAGATTTGTGCATTCCGTGCCTGGCACTCTGCACTTCCAAATTCCTTAATCATTTCCCCACACAGTGAATGATACCTGCTTTGCAGTTGGTTGTGCTGTTGGGTTTGTGGAGTGATGCTTTCTGCCCTCCTTTTTTTTGCATTAATTCCCTGACTGTAATGTGCTTACCAGACCATTTGAAATTAAAACAAACAGTAATCTGCTAGAGGAATTCAGCAGTATAGTCAACACATTTAAGTAATTGGTTTACGTATTTTTCTTCTGATCTTTTCATATCCATGTCAATCTGTAGCAACAGTGACTTTTTGCTTTGACAATACAGACCAGGATTTTTTACACAGGCAAAAATGTTTTTAATGTTGTGTATGCTAGTAAAGTTAAAATGTAGTAATTCCTTATCTGAAAAAAGATACTGGGTTGTAATGTTTTTATAAATTTATAGTCTCTATGAAAAGTTACCAAGTTTGCTTTGATGGAACTGATAAAGGGGACTTCAGGAGCATTTACATTTTCAAGATTTCACAGTATTAATTTATAAATTTTTGTTGCATTGTGATATTAAGCATATGCTAAACTCTCTATTCTTCAACACTTTTAGCTAAATATGTAGATTCAAAGCTTCGTGCAGGCAACAAAGAAGCTACTGATGAAGAACTTGAAAAAATGCTGGATAAAATTATGATCATATTTAGATTCATATATGGTAAGTATTGGTATTTCTTCCGTGGGGATACAGTTGTTTAATCAGTAACATAAAGGTACTTGGAAATTACTTCTGCAGTCTGTCTACATTTTCAGGTGTTCATTCTCTGTGGATGTGGTTTGTTGGTGTAGTGCTGTTTAAATCCTTTGCCTGTTAAAATGTCAATAACAAGACCTGACTCAAAACCTGTGGAAATCTTCGTGTGAAGGCCCTTTTTGCTTTATTGAGCTTTGAATTTGGCCTCTTGTAGGTAACCTTTGTTAAAAACCAGTAGTGATTTGTGATCACTTTTAAATTTCATCTTTTGCAGGAAAAGATGTCTTTGAGGCCTTTTATAAAAAAGATCTAGCAAAGAGACTATTAGTTGGGAAGAGTGCATCAGTAGATGCTGAAAAATCTATGCTTTCCAAACTCAAACATGGTAAATATGTCTCAGCTTGCTTTCTTTTAAAAGTAGTTGTTTTAACAGGCCTTCCCAGAAGTGCTGTTGTTATTTCCCCTTTACATGAGTGCAAAAGCCTCCTGTGCAAGTCTCGAGTGACTGGTGGGTTTTGAGGAGACTCATTTGCTTTTAGTTTTGTCATTATAACAGCAATAGCCAAAAAACAGGAGCTTGAAGTGTATCTTGGCCTGTGGGATAGAGCTGAGTTTCCCTGCTGAGTAAATCAGTGATGTGCTCAGGGAACTTAAGGATGACTTCCACTTGGTATTCACCTTGTATAAGGTCTGGAACATGAAGATGCCAGCTAGTGGTCCTCTAGTCTAATCTTCATTGTTTCACTGGGTGGAGTCTTCAGGTGGTAAGAGAAAGACTTTTAGAGGTTGATCTTGTTCTACCATCAGGAGATAGTTTGGCAGGCAGCTGATCGGGATTAGAGTTGTCATATGAGTGACCAGTTGCCACCATAGTCCTAGAATGAACAGTCAGGTCCACGTGAAAAAACAATGGGGTCACAAAATAGCTGCCACATTAAAACATTTTCCCCTTTCTTTTTCGTAACCTTAATCTGTACCTTAATTAGAATCCAGGTCCTTATGTAAGAGCTTCTGCTGAAATAGGTCATCTTGCTTAAAAGTGCATTCTGATATTTAGAATAACTATTTTGTGGCCTTGAAAACAAACAAAAGTAATTTCTAAGATCTACATTTTCTCTGTTATAGAATGTGGAGCTGCTTTCACCAGCAAACTTGAAGGAATGTTTAAAGATATGGAGCTTTCAAAAGACATAATGATACAATTCAAACAGGTACTTGAGTAAAGTGTGCTGTCTGGCTTTTGAAAATTTTACTGAATTTATTAAGGGTTTTCCTGAGCAGCACAAAAAAAACCCCAAAACAATCTTCTTCAAACAAACCAAACACCACCTGCAGCAATAAAAGAACTGCAAACTCACATTTTAGCACCAGTTCTAAAGCATCTTTAGCACCAGTGCTATACACTGATGCCTGACTTGTAAGATTTTTTTTAATCTATTAGTTCTAGCAATTCTGTAGTATTTTGATTTCAAACAAATTTTAACATTCTCTCCTCCATTCATGCATAATTTGGTAGATCTTCACATCAGCCTGCTCAAGCAGTACTTTTGCTGTTTTCTTCCTGTGTGGAAGTGCCTTTAGAACTTCAGAAAAGTGATCTTAATTTTCTTGTATGTAACTCTGTTTATACAGCAAACACATCATGAGGTCATTTGTCTTCTCTGCTCTTGCAATGCCTCTTTGAACTTTTCAGTTCTACCTGAAATATGTTTAATAAACATGGTTTTATTTCTCTGTATTTTGATTCTCTCTGCAGTATATGCAAAATCAGAACGTCCCCGGCAACATTGAACTAACAGTGAATATTCTGACTATGGGTTACTGGCCAACCTACGTGCCTATGGAGGTCCATCTGCCCCCAGAGGTAGTGAACACAGATGGGTTATACAAGTATCAGCCTTTCAGAAATGCATCATGGGATCAGCTGCAACTTGGTTTTAAATATGCATAGAGAAAGAAATGCAGAACTGTCTTTTTTTAAATGAAGTTTGTTTCCTTGCAATTCCTTTAATCATTCCTTGATTTAAGGCTTAATTGATTGTGGAGGAGGGAAGGATGCTTTTAAAGTAGAAACTGTGTTTTAGTGTTTTGGGGTTTTTCTTTCTTTAGATGGTAAAACTGCAGGAGATTTTCAAGACCTTTTATTTAGGAAAACACAGTGGTAGGAAACTTCAGTGGCAGTCAACACTAGGACACTGTGTGCTAAAAGCAGAATTTAAAGAGGTGAGTCTATTGTTACTCTTACTTCTGTTGCTTTGTCAATTCCAAGTCTGGGTTGTACCATAGGGATCTATCAGGAAGCTTTTTTGTGTTGTGATTGAAAACAGCACTGTTTTTGCAACTACTTTTAACCTCTTGCTGTCATTTCCAGAGTTGGTAGTTTCTGAGATACAGCATTCAGGTCTAAGATGATGCACCCAATTTCTGTGTTGATGAGGGAAGGAGACCTGTTGGATACTGTTGGGGAAAATACTCAGTGGGCTTAGCTCCAGATTAAAAATGGCACTAATTTTTAGTAGGGAATGAAAAAAAAGGGGCCTTCCTTAGATGACCTTAGTTCATTGACAACATTAAGCATCTTTTCTTTATTTCAGTAGTGAAAAGCTTACGGTAAAGTTTTGGATTGTATAAGAACACAACTGTTTTAAAAGGGTTTCCAGTTACTCCACTTCAGCATTTCTTCATCGGCACAAAATTTCTTAGGAATGTTTACCAGTTGGTTTGGTTTTTTTCCAGAAAAATGTTAATGCTTAAAAAAGTATTATCAAACTTGTTTGTTTCAAAGATTCTATAGTGCCTTACGCTGTGCTTGTTAAACTCATGTTAGTGTTAAACTTTGACTTAAAGGTTTTTCAAAGTGTAATTTTAAGCATTCAGTGCTTTGAGATTTGTCTCGAGTGAGCTGATGCATATCTTGGGTGAATTTTGTCACAGGACAGAACAGTCCATCCGTGTGACCTGTAGCTTGTGCTACATTTCATGGTAAACACAAAATGACCAGTAACTTCTTTCATAATCTCAAAAAAAAAATCACGTCCTTTAAGTGAAATAATTTACATGCAATAGTGTCTTTTTCCATATGCTCCACTCATCCCTTCCACCCCTTCCCCTCACC
>VWZG01013259.1:136037-149935 GCA_013396735.1 Grallaria varia | reverse complement strand
CCCCCACCCCAAAAAAACCCCAAAAAATCAGCTTGGTGATTTCTGATTGTTTCCCTTGTGACAGGGCAAAAAAGAACTTCAAGTCTCCTTGTTCCAGACACTGGTGCTGCTTATGTTTAATGAAGGAGAGGAGTTCAGTTTAGAGGAGATAAAGCAAGCCACTGGGATAGGTTGGTATTGAAAACAGCCAACTACTTCTAAGTGTTCTTACTGAAAAAAACCTAAACCTTGTTTCTGCTTTAGAGGATGGAGAGCTGAGAAGGACACTTCAATCTCTGGCTTGTGGCAAAGCCAGAGTACTGACTAAAAGCCCCAAAGGCAAAGATGTGGAAGATGGTGATAAATTCACATGTAATGATGATTTCAGACATAAGCTCTTCAGGATAAAAATCAACCAAATTCAGATGAAAGAAACGGTATATTTTTTTTAATCCTCTGGGGTTTAGATCCTTGGGTTAAGAACTTTGTTGCCTGTCCATGTACAAGCTTTTTTCTTCTCAGTTGCAATGTACATACTGATACCTCTGTCAAAGTTACACGTGTGATTTGGATGACAGCCTGTACCTAACAGTGCTGATTTAAATGTGTGCTTCTATACTAAGACACCAGTGATGCTAGATGTCTCTAAATAAGGTTGTTCAAGAAAAGTTCCAATTAGGGAATGTTCTTTTCATCCTTTATCATTCCCTGGAGCTTTACTGAATATTTTGTGGGCACAGAAGCAAGTTCAGAGTGAATTTTCCCTGTGCAAATATTTTAATTCCTTGTACCAGTGTTTTTGTAATAAACAGTCAGTCTTCATATTTGTAAAGGATTTATGTCAGATATTTGACAACATTTTACTGTCTTACACTGACAATTGTCTTAGGGATGCAAAGAAGAATTGTTTTGACAGTTATGGCGTTCTCATTAAAACTTTCCTAAATGACTCCCTCAGGTAGAGGAACAGGCAAGCACTACAGAGAGAGTATTCCAGGACCGGCAGTACCAGATTGATGCCGCCATCGTACGGATCATGAAGATGCGCAAGACACTGAGCCATAACCTGCTTGTGTCAGAGGTCTACAACCAGCTCAAATTCCCAGTCAAGGTGTGGTACTGATTTTTTTTCTATAACTTCACTAGTTCTTTTTATATTCTCTGCCCTGCCCTCAGTTAAACAGTGCTTCTGTCTAAAATATGCATCTTTTTAGTATTAGGAAGGGCAACTACTCAGTTTCAGGAATTTTTGAACTGCTGGTTGCTAATAAAACCTATTTCCAAAGACTTTCAGCCCTGGAGTTTGCTAGCAGTAAGGCTGCAGCTGGCTTTCCTTGTGCACTGCTGTTCTGCATTTGCAGTGTTCTGGCAAGTCATTCTTGGACACAAGAGAAAAGTGCTTCAGATCTCAAAACCAATTCTGCATTACATTCTTAATTTGCTTGATACTTTTTAATAAATTAGTACTCAATAAATGTACAGTGGTTTTTCCATCCAGATTATACTGGTTAATCTGTATACGCACATACATAAGAATGAAAATAAAATATTGGTGAATGTCTTGAAGCTGACAAAGTTCGCAGCTGAAATATAAAATGACTAGCTTATTGTGTACAGGTGGAAATGGGTTTTCAAATAGGCAGTGAAGCATTGCTGCAGTTCAAATACATGGGCTTTCTATCAATGGAAATGTAAAAAGGTCCTGCCATCTCATTCTGTTTTATTACCGTGTTGAATTCCTGTAGGCCTTGAGTTTTGCATAAGCTGCAGTTGGTTATAAAGTCCTTCACCCAACAAAATCACAGAGCACCCAAACTGTTGCAAAACTTATTTGCATCAAGAATTGAAACTTGTACTGTTTTTTACCAGCTAAAAGTCAGAAATAGAAGCGCTTTGATATGTGATGCATGAACTGCAGTTCTTTAGAGTTCAGATCAAACAGCAGTAAATATCTTTCCCTGCTGTAAAACGTCTATGTTTAGCTGCAGGTGACAAGATAATTCTGTAACTTTCTCTTCCATCAATTATACGTTGTAGACTTTAGAAGCTCTGATACTTTAGAGGATTTATTTCATTTTAAACTGTGATTTCTGTTTCCTCAGCTATCTTAAACAGTATAGACATTTGGTTTAAGTGGAATGAAAGAACCAAAAAGCATTGACTGCAAAGTAATAATGCTGACATGTGCTTTATTTTACAGCCTGCTGACCTTAAGAAGAGAATAGAATCCTTAATTGACAGGGACTACATGGAAAGAGATAAAGAAAACCCAAATCAGTACAACTATATTGCATAAACATATGTTGGCCTTTGTTTTACTGCACACTTGGTGTCCTACACAGTTGCCAGTGGATAAACTAGCCTGTTGATCCTGTTAATTGACTTTTTATACTACCGATGATTGAATGAAAGCAGTGTAATGGAAAAGTATAGTAGAGTGGACTTCTTTCAGTGGTTAACATGCCCATTTAAAGAGTACTATTTACATTTTAAGAAGAATGCTGTTGAACTCTTTGCATGTTATTTAGTAAGATGTGCAGAAAGCTGAAAGGAGGTACCTGGTCTTTGTGATTCCATTTGTCTCTGGGTCTGAAGAGGAGTCCCTTGATACGTGACAGATGTCTTTCACATCTTTAAATGGAAACAGAAGGTTAATTAATATAAGAAAATAGCCTTTAAAATGCTTAAACTGCATGCAAACTTTTAATTTACTGTACAGAATGCATTTCAGTTATACATACCATTGGTTTGGTTGATGCCCACACTTGAATTTTTTCCCTTGAGGGAGGGAAAATGGGGAATAAGCCAAGCTGTGCTTATTGCTTATCTAATGGAAAATATTCTTGGTCACAATTAGGACAAACTGGTACCAATATAAAACTATGTATAAAGTTTGCAGTGTGGGCATATCTACTGTATATACAAACACCATTCTTAAATAACTGCTACAACAAAACAAGTTCAGATTAGATTTATATGGCTTGCCTGTGAGACTTGGTGTTCACCTTTGGGAATTTTAAGCATAAAACAGCCATAATGGAAGAAGTGACAGTTTTTACTAGTCATGGGTAGGAGGCCTTCACCTCTTGGCAGCAATACTCTAGAAAAGAGAATCTATTTACAGATATCTGAAAAGCCACACTGTTATTGTGGTAAAGCTGTAAGAACAAAAATTGCAAATGGATTTTAATACTTGTTTTGCTTTGCAACATTCTAAACTTGAATTAACCTCAAGGTTTAGACAGGGCAGCTCTTCTAAGACTGCCCTGCTTTGGATTGCTTTAACTTAAAGCTTTAAGAACTCAGCCCTAGAGCCTAGCAGGCCTCCTAGAACCCAGAAGCCTACCTCTCATATAGAAAGTTAAGTATTGCTACAAGGCATCTAAAATATATTTTCTTAGATGACCAGAAAGCATTCTTTGCATCTTTATAAGACATGGGAGAGTAAGTCACTTGAATGTAGAGCTTTGTTTCAACAATTTTTTTTTTATTGCTTATAGCAGCATGTGCCAGGAATATATAGAAAAAAGGTGTCAGCAGAAAAGGTAACTCCTCCACATAACAGTTCTTCTTTACCCAGCCAGGCTTTAGATTTACGATCAGCTGTGTTGCAGAGCACAATGAAACACCTCATCCTCTTTCAGGCACTGATAGTCCTGGGGAATACCAGATGTTTCCTGAAAGCCAGATGTTAGCTTTGTTTAATGGCAGTGTAACTTAGCTCTCTCTGACCTACAACTTCTATCACTGTGATCCCACATTCAGGGTTGCGCGTGTGTGTGAGAGTGTGTACATGTTTTATCTGACACATCCCATCCTTGTTGCTTTTTTTATCTACTATTTAATTCCATACTTTCTCCAGCTGTGTTTTCCCTCAAGATCTTTTTTATGAAGTTCTCGGCTGACAGATGAAGCAAATGTGGGTTTTTTCTCCTACTAAATTATTTGCAGCCACCCTCAGCAAACTGTCATACAGCTCTTCATGATCTGCAGAAAATTTACCTTGCCCCTTGACACTATTGCAGCATAACCACTGGTAGACATTCAGGACCACCCCTGCCTCTGTGGGAAAAATACTGACAGTAGAGTTATGTGGTAAGAAACTTGAAGACTGCTCCTGCAAATCTTCAAGTATTAGTTCAAATAGAGATTCACTGGAGAGGAAAGAATGGCCCCACCATTAAAGAAAAACCAAAACCAAACAAAACCAACTTCTGTATTTTGCATTCAATGTTCCTTTTTCTTGTATGTGTTTTGTATCTTCAGCCAATAAAATATTTCTTTTAAAGATAATTGGAGAAGAAGCATAAGACTTAACTCTTTGGGAGACAGGAGATGATGAATATCAGTATTGAACTGGTTCCATTCAGACTGTTGTAGCATATAAATCTAACACCACTACATGTTTAAAAACCAGTTCTGGTAAAATCCTCCCTCATTACACAGGTGTTGCATTCAGTCAAACTAACTGCAAAGGTCTGTAGGTTTATTTCATTTTTCTCCCATCTATTTCAGTAGTTTAAATGCAGAAAAAACTATTTAGAAAATATCCTCAAATGTCATCAGAACTCCACAACCTGAGGCAGACCTTAAGCGCAATCAAGTTAAAGCAACCCAAAGAATGGACTTTGAGAACCCTGGCCAGGCCGGGAGAGGGGGTGAGTGAGGGGAGGGGAGAAGGCGTCTCCTTGTAGCTTCGTGAGTTTTCCCCAAGAATCTGTTCATCTCTTCTGCTAAGGTCTCACTCATTCCTGGTTCATGACAAAGCTGCAGCCAAGATTTGTCGTCTAGCCGTACAACTCTGCAACTTCTTGCTGGGATCATGTGCCTGCCTATTGAGCCATATATATCTCTGTAAGAAAAACTCCAGTGGGCTTGGACCACAACTCATCTGGCTAGAACACAGCTTGTCTGTATGGCCACACATTTTTAATCCTGACTCTTGCATGCAGTTTATAGCACCTTGTTCATAAGAAATTGCAGTTTATTCTTAGAAATATATATTTTAGGTTTTTTAATCTTTATACCCATAAATGGACTATTTTTTTGTCTTGGCTGGTTTCAAAAGTGGCCATTTTGTTTAAATGCTGTAATTGCAAATGTGTTGTAAACGTTGTTTTGTTCTATAGTTTACACAAAGGTGCCAAAGTAAATAGTTAATAAAAAAACCCCAAAAAACAAACCCTTGCAAATTGTTAATTTGCTTTAGTTGATCCTCATCTTTTGGTCTCTGCTCTTTTTTTCTTTTTTCTTGTTTTTCTTTTTTTTTTTTTGGTCAGCCTTTCATTTTTGCCCAGACATATCATTTGCCCTAATGCGTTCTTTTCAAAGTAAAAAAGTGCATCTAAAAAAATGTTCAAATACCACCTTTTTTAGTGCTCTCATATAGTAGGGAGAATGTTTTCTTTGAAACGTTACACTAATGTAAGAGTACAGCAGCATTCAAAAATGTAATATACTTTTTGTATAACAGTCTTCAGAGTGTGTCTGGAGTGGGGGGAAAAACTAACCCTGTTACTTTTCAGAAGCCTCTTCCCTCAGCTACCAGAATATGAAATTGTGCTTTTTCACTGCATCAAAAAGTTATAGTTTATGCAGACTTGCAAACAGGGCATGTATCACCGTTGCATCCTTTGATGCAAAAAGCAGCAAAACCTTTTTTATGTTTCATAAGTCTGATATGGGTACAGAGAGTCTTTCTTAAGTTGGTAAATAATGTAAATACATGTCCTTTCAGAGAGTGAGTCTGTTATCTAGGTATTTTGTGTCATTTAATAAATATTAAACAGTTTTGTGTTGATAAACTCTTGTGTGTAAAATGCCTTCTTACTCCCAAGTTCTGTATGTTGGGCTTACTAATGTTTATGGCTTCTTTAAATTCTTTAGCTTGTGCTTTGATAGCAAAATACTTGTTTGCTACTTAAGTAAGTTCCTTATTCATTCAGTCATTAAAATCCCTTGAGTTTTCTAAGTGGCCTCCATTCCTGAATTTTTTTTATTTTTGGTTTTTTACAAAGTCTTCTGTGGTTCTTGGAGGGGAAGGAAATAAGCATCCTCACAAACTCTGAATTGGGTTTACAGGGTGTAGCAGTGCCAGAAATGCAAAAGTGGTGGCTTGTTGCTCTTAGAGGAGGCTCCTCTCCTGCTGTGTGATTATTCCTTGTCTCCCAGTTACAGTGTATAATTTTTTAATGGCTCTGGTATGATTATTGAAGTATGAAGGACAGGGCTTCACAGGGAATCTGCTGCTGCTCCTGAGGGTGGCTGACTGGCCTCTGCTTGAGTTTTCTTCAGCCATTTGGAACTGCTGGACTGAATCTGGGCAGAAGGATTATCTTCAGCCTGGCCTTTCCCAGGGCAGGAGCTCTGAGGACTCGGTGGAGATGGGAGTGTTTTGAATTTGCTTTCTGAGTTCTGGAAACCTGGACAGCTGTAGCAAAGCAAGTGCTGATCCTCCCCACTGGTCTGTGGAAGGCTGGCAGGTGCTGCAGGGAGGGTGATCAGCAGCCCTGCTGCAGGTGGCTTTGAACAGCTCTGGGAAACCTCTGCCCCTAAAGCTGCTCAGGTGCTTGTTTTATTGCAGCCTGGAGGGATCCAAATGCATGGGAGGGTTTTTCCACTAACACTTTCTCGTTAATGAGAATATTTTCCTCCTTCCTACATTCTCTGCAAAAAAAAAAAAAAAATCCTGTAGAAGGAGATGACTATTTGGGGACTGACAGATTCTCTACCTAATCTGAGAAAAAGACCAGAGAGCAGTATTTTTTTTCATTTCTTTTCCTGTATAAAATGCAATATATGCTACTATGCCTTCTCCTGATTGAGAGAAACTGATGCCAAATGAAATTTCACGTGGTAGCTTTGGATTTGCCTTTTCTTCCCCCTTAAAGAAGCAAGGGCCTGTGAGCATACTGTGGCACTTAGGCAATGAGCACCAAAAACTTGAGTGCTTGAGAGGCATTAGACTTTGTGCCGAGGGTATCTTGTAAAATATGGAGTTAACTGGGAAGATTAATGAATGGTGATTAACCTACAATGGAGCAGGTTTTTCTTCTGGTTAAGTAATTGCTTCTTGGTACAAAGTCACCTTTAAAATGACTCATAGCTTGTCTTGTCACTGCATATTAGGATACAAATGAAACAAGAAAAGTAATGTTGAAAGTTAATTTTCTAAAATCTGTAGGACATTGCAGCACTGTAGATAAACCCCTTTTCTTAAGTTTAGGAAAAGTAGTTCACATGCAGCAAATACTAACTTTGTCTTGATTGCTACAGATTTACACAGCCCAGCCACAGTAACTGGGTCAGATCCTGGGACCCTGCTGAGAATTCCAAGTCCCCGTGAGTGTTTTCGATCAGTCTTTCTTTAGTCCTTTGGTTGCTGCTCAAGCTGGTGCCTCCAGAGAGGGACCCCTACCCCAATTCACACCTCTGTTACACCCCTGCCACCCATCACCTGATCCCCAAGTCAATCACTAAACTCTGGTCTGTGGTCTCTTGATTTCTTACTGGATTTCACTGGCTGCCTTCTGAGTTACTTTATTGTCTTGGAATTGTCTCTTTGGTCCTTATCATCTCCATTCCTCTCATATCTGCTGAATTCGGGGAGTTCTTTGTTTGACAACATTGTTTTATCAGAGGTTTATGTTTGGTCAGTTCTTGCAGCCTCAGGCTCCGGCCGCTTCAGCTGCAGATGGTGAGACACCCGTGCTAAATGAGACTGTTCAGAGAGGAGAATACAGTTAACCTAATTTTCTCTATAACATTGATTATAGTTCTTTAGCTTACTCCTTAAAACAACCAGTTGTCAGCTTGAAACATCTGTATTTTAGAGCTGGAGGAAAACAGGGATGTTGCTCGGTGCTCTGTGTTAAAATGCCTCAGTCATTGTAACTTGGTATGAAATTTTGTCCTTTCAAAAAAGTAAATCTACAGATTCTGCTCCATCTTGTGGTATTTGCAGTAGCTGCTTTTCCAGTAGATCCAACATTTAGATGCTTTATGCAATCACAGCACACAGAGGGGCAGGTGTCAGACCGACAGTAATGCCCAGGCCATTGCAGGGCTCAAGGGCTCTCATGCTTCTTTGCAAAGCTTAGTCACTGTGACTTTGCAGAGAAGGGCAAGCACACAAGTAAACTGCATCTAAAATGATATGGAATAGATTTCTTTTTACTGTTTGGAGCAGGAAGTAGTTTTAACAGAGCATGAAACATCAGTGCTGAATTATTTGCAAGATGTGCACTTAATATGTGGCTTTTTTCCCCCTTTTGGACCAAACCTCATACAAAATTATCACAATGCCTGTTCTATTTCACTCCGGTGTAGTTTTTGAAGCTTCAGATGTATCTGAGAACAATTTGTTACCGTGGTCTAAACCAGATACCTTTGTCAGTTTTAACAGTTCCTTAACTACATCCACAGAGTCTCAGCTGGTGCTAGCTGGATGCTCAAAGCAAGACTGCTCTACTAATTTTCACTAAAGGCTGGGCAAAACACTGTGCAGGCCAAGTTCTGCCACGTGTGTGCTGGGGAGGAGGTACAGCTGCTTTTGGGCATGAAATGGGAACAAAGATTACAAATCACAGCCTTCGCAGAGAGGAGCTGAAACCTTGTCACTGCACAGGTACAGCTTGTAGGATGTGGCCAGGGACTAGGACAGGCTCACTCCTCCTGAGAACTGGTTCTGCAACCACAGGGCTGTTGATTGTCGCATGCAGAACTGGCAGCATCTGCATATCCCTTCAGTTTCTTTTTATTTCCACAGCAGCAGCTGCTGCTTCAAATTCTAGCAGACACACAAACTCAAACGGGTGAGAGATCATTCTCCAAAAGAGCTCAGCACAATGCAGTGAACAGGCATTAGCTCAGGGTTTGCCAGACCTGGTTTCCAACTTCTGTCAGAGCTGGGAACTGTGGACTAATCTGTAAAAGGGATGTAATGTTATTCTAGGTCACAAGGGACCCTGTAGCCTTGAAGTCCTGCAGTTAAAATATCCAGATATGAAAGTGACTGTATAATACCATCTCCCTCCCAACCCTGTATTTTAGATATAACTTCCTTTCCTGCTGAAATCTCTCAGAAAATGTTACAGCCAACACATCTTTCGTAAGAGCTGGAAGTGGGAGGTGCCTCCTCTGCAGAGCCATTTTCACACAGTGATTTCTGCTCTGAGGCCAACAAACAGATGTATCTCCAGCAAGTTAGCAATGTGTGTCGATAAAACCACAAAAGCAAGAGTATTGACAATTTTCTACTTTGCTGTAACAAGCCCAAAGAACATGTTGAGTTGTCAGTCAAACAAGTTCTTTTTTCACATTAAACAGATTCTACATCTAGAAGCAGCTTGTCGTGACTCACAAAATGCATAAATCTCCTCTGCTGCCACATGTTAATGCAGCTGCCGCGTGCCCTGGCACATGTCACCTCCAGCAGCAGCTGGAAATGCTTCTGAGCACAGCTGGGCACCCCAGGACCAGGGACACCCCTCGCCCTGCATCCCACAGCAGCGGGGACAGCCGAGGGACAGCAGAGGAGCAGCTGCTGCCCCAGCACGGTGTCAGAGCCCAGCCGCTGCTGCTGCTGCCCCGCTTTCAGCCCCAAACCACATGGCTAAACCGAGCTGTGTTTGTGTAACAGGCTGTGACGAAATGCCCTGTGCTCTGCTCCGGCCTGCAGCGCTGGGAATGTGTTTTCCCACCTGTGTCACAACTCCAGGTTTCAGAGAGCTTTAGCAGGCAGTTTTGCAGTGCTCTCTGCTTCAGCCTGCTCTCTGATCCCTTCACCGCCCCACCAAGCATTCTTTTTTTGGCATTTCACGTGATTTTCCCAGTCTTGACTCAGCAGTTTCCTGCAGCAGCATTTATTGGTTTGGTTTCCTACCACCACCTCCTCCAGAAACCCGCCAGCTCAGAAACGCTGCCATCTGCTCAGAACTTTCACACGGCTTAGATAATAAGGGGGGTTTCAGAGCAAGCAGCACGGAGCTCCAGGAGTCCTCCGGTCCTGTCCCTGGGCAGGCTCGCACACACAGATGTCACATCGGGCTGGACAGAGCATGGGCTGCATTACGGGGTCTGGATCCCAAATCTGTAGTGCCCAGGCTCCAAACTGGGGCTGCATGAGAAGCAAAAAACAGCCGTAATTCCCAGCTGCTGCCGCAGTCCCAAGAAGGGCCCTGTGGTTCATCCCCCTCTGCCAAGTGAATATGTGACCTCTCTGGCCAGCATTAATATATTCCGCTTTCCATTCCTTCCATGTGAAATGGTACCAAAACCCTCCTCTGCCTTCTGGAAAGGAATTAATTGGTTCTGCCAAAGTCTTGTCCCTGGAAGAAATACAGGAATTTCCCTTTTGTTTAGACGTATCTGAAAGAATTAATAAAAATACAGTAGAATAAAGTTGTGGTTACTGTATGTCCTTGGTATTATCTCTGTCTTCTTTTTATCACAATCTCTTCTGTAACAGGAATCAGAAACATTAAGTTACTCAGTGCTTCACTAAACAGAGGACACTTCACTTCTGGCCACACACATCCATCAATTTTTGCAAGTCCCTGGGTTATGAACAGTTTCATTACAGATATAATATCTAATCAACTGAAACTGGTAAGGGACTCACAAAGTTTTAAGCATGTGATGTGAATGAAAGCAATAGAACAGCCTATACCTTTGAAATTAGGCATGAATTTATCTTCCTTGATGAACCAAATCTTTAAAAAGAAATAATAAAATTTGCATATTTATTCCCACTACATTACTTAAAATGCCTGACATCAGACTTAGTGTAACGTGGTGAAACTGTAATGCCCTACAGAAACACTACAGTCCTCGTTCCACATCAGCAATAAACATATGGAATGTCCTGGAAAACCAGGAACAACTTCCCCTTCATCAGTGGCTCCCAAAATCATGCCAAATGCAAAATCATTTCTCTCTAGTAAGCAAAAGGGTAAGGCATTTTCTCTGCGTTCTGGTAAGAATCACTCACTCATATCATAAGGGGAGTGCAGCTGAGCATATGAGCTTGAGCTTATGTTACTGAAGTTCAGCTATCACATAGATTTTACTGTTTTTAAGGCTGTCACAATCAGTAAAGAAATTACTCTTTATAAATAAGATGCAGTGGATATTTGTTGAGGTTGAATCCTACAAGTCTGGAATATAATCATTTGTGGAATCTAAGAGGAATCAGACAACACCTAACCCCAACCACTAATTTTTGTTCTTTCCTGAGGAAAGCTGAGAGATTTCTTAAACAAGAGAGGAACAGAGTTTTATTTTTCTCCCTTCAGAGCTTCAAAGAAGAGATAAGCTTTGGAAACTGCCCAAAAATTCTCTGTTTAAGGAGAAGAGTGCCAAAACCAAGCTTCTGTCAGTTGGCTGGGCAAGAGAAGAATATCATTTTGCAAATGCAAGAGTACCTTGCTTTGAACAGCCTTTGAGTACATTCAGATGGCTGGAGCACGTGGGCTTTGTTAGACAAACCTCCTCCTGTACAGGAACACAAGGTGCCCGTCCCAACTCCCTGCAGGTGGGATTTGATCCCTTGGTTTCCTCAAGGATTCCACGGAGGGGCAGAAGCCCTTTGGGCAGCCCCTGTGGTCGCCGGGGGTCAGCTGTGATGCACACACCCCACATCAGCCCCTCCGTGACAGTCGGTGACAGTGACAATAAACCAGAGCTCACAGTCTGCTGAGATCACGGTGAAACGATGTCACATCACCACGAGCACGTGGAAGGCTCTTATGTGGCAGGGATGGAGGCACAGGGGGGAGAAGTAACCAGGTCCAGGCAAAGAAAGATTCATCTGTTTTCTGACATACATGATGATATTTCTGGTACAAAGCAATATATTTTTCATGACATGAAAGTATATAAACTATACTCTTCTTTTAATCCCCCACCAGTTGCTACTTTTCTTGTGTTATTAAACAGAAAGGGATTTGCTTGTCATGACAGCTACCATTAGATTTCAATTCAAGCTTCACTACACTGACATAAAGGAAACAAGTTAATCAGCCTTCCTGTTATGTCTGCAGAACATTTAGATGTTTTACAGTCCATTTCCTATGTGCAAGAAGGAGATCAAGATAGTCAGGATTTTTCACTCAGAACAAGGAGGGTGTTTGAACAGATCAATGTTTATACATGAAGCTACATGTCCTGAAGTGAGTATTCCAGCAGATACAAAAGGTTACGCTCCACCACACGAACTGCCTGGAACAGTCCAATCATGTTCTCGTCCAATTAATTAAAGCCTAATTCAATGTCTCTCTCCTAACAGTCAAATCCTCCTCTTGTAATTGCAGCGAACTCCCTGAGAGATCACTTTTTAAAAACAGGACTTTGCACTAAAATAGTGCCATCTGAGGAAACATAAAATCCCCCAGACCAGGACTCCCCCTAGCCCCAAAATGCCCCATTCTTTGTGGTGAAGTCGAGAAAGAGGAAAGACTTGCTGCTTTCACAATTTGTGGTTTCATCTGTGCTGCTGTCACTGGACACTCTCACACAGCCCACAGCAACACTGGCTCTGTTATTAAACACAAAGTTTATTTCTTCAAACAAATTTTCAGTAGCTAAGCCCAAAGGCTAAATATAAATGTGTTTTGAAATTACTTGAATTTTGATATTCACACAATGCCATGCTTAGACAAAGGCATGTGCAGGCACACACATGGGAAGTGGGGAAGGTGCAGTTATTAAGCACAAAAAGAAATGCAAAGAAGCGTGAACATGTCTGACCACACGAGCCCTTGTGTGTGGGGCCCCCATTTGCTCCGTGCCCTGGTTTCCCTGGTGGCCCTGACATGCCAGCTTTGGGAAAGTATGGCATTGCAAATACACAACTGAGAGAAATTAACTGCCAATTGATTAAAAAAATTATATTATTTCCACCTCCTCACGAGTTCACAACTGCTTTCTTATCACCACCATCTACAGTCCAACTGCCTCAGTACATCAGGTCCATGTGTTTTATTGTCTTCAGCCTTCCTTTTCTTCCGCCATGGCTGGGGATGTTCCTTTGAGCCTGATTACTCAAAATTCTCCCACGGCATCAGGAGCAGGAATATGTCCTTCCAGGAGGCGCTTCCTGGTGAGCCCAGAGCTCCTGTCGGCTCGGCCAGCTGGGCATCTGCTGGCTCTTTGCCTCGCTGCCTCCCAGCCTCAATCCCTTCTTCCCCATCTGCCCTTCCTTTGCCAAGCCAGCCTCTCCCTTGGGGTTTTGTTTGGGCTTTGGGATTTTTTTCCCCCCTAATCAATACTCTCCAGGCAGCAACCCAACACCCACCACATTTGGGGTCTCCATCCTGCCCCAAGCCCACCAACTCTTGCCCATCCCTGTCCTCTCCCCCTCCTCCCTCGGTGACACCCCGAGCCCATGCCAGGGACACCCTGAGACCATGCCAGGAACACCCCGAGACCATCCCAGGGACACCTTCATCCCACCCAGGGACACCTTCATCCCACCCAGGGACACCTTCATCTCACCCAGGGACACCTTCATCCCACCCAGGGACAGCCTCATCCCACCCAGGGACACCTTCATCCCACCCAGGGGCACCACCACCTTCGGGAGAGGTGCAGTGAGAGCAGCACAGCCCGTTTCCCCCCATCGGTATTTATTGCGAACACGGGCAAAATCTTCATTTTTATTTTTCTTTATTAGTGAAAGCCTCCGTATTAAACTTCTCTGCATGCGCACGTGCTCTCGGCTCCCCCTTGTCGGCCCGCAGCAGCCCCGGAGGGGGCCGCACACGCTGCGGAGGCCAGAGCGGCGGCACAGCCCCGGCACAGCCCCGGGCACAGCCCCGGGCACAGCCCCGGGCACAGCCCCGGCACAGCCCCGGGCACAGCCCCGGCACGGCCCCGGCACGGCCCCGGCACGGCCCCGGCACAGCCCCGCCGCATCCCCG
>VWZG01013259.1:107851-135379 GCA_013396735.1 Grallaria varia | reverse complement strand
GAGGGAGAGAAAGGGGAAAGGGAAGGGGGGCGGTGGTGGCGGCCGAGGCCCCGCGGGCCTGCCCGGCACGGTCACCCCGCGGAGCCCCCGGTGTGTCCCGGAGCCGCCCCCGGTGTGTCCCGGAGCCTCCCCCGGTGTCCGCGGCCCACCCCGCCCCGTCACCGCGGGCACGGCCGGGCTTCACCCCGCTGAAAACCCCGCAGCGGGGAAAAGTTGTCTGGAAACGCAGAGGGAAAGGCGTCCGTGTGTTTTGAGGCAGGAATGGTGGAAGCGCAGGGCACGCCGATGCCGCCTCGGAGGGCTCGGCTGGAGTGGGAACGCTGATACGGTATGTGAAATAACAGGTCTGCAGGCAGGACGCTGTCTAAGCGCTGTGTTCGTGCACTTGGGTTCGCTCAGTGTCGCCACAAAGCCACTGCCTGTTTCACAGGGTCATAGGATCACAGGTTGGAAGGGACCTCAAGGATCAGATAGTCCAGCCTTTCTTGGCAAAGACACGGTCTAGACAAGATGGCTCAGCACCCTGTCTAGCCAAATCTTACAATATTGGGAATGTCCAATATTGGGAATGTCCAATATTGGGAAATCTATCACTTCTATATTATTAGTCCATGTCAGGTAAACAGGCTATAGAACATTCTCACAATTTTCACTTGGCTGTGATGACTTCAGGGTACGCTTCTTATTTTTAATATTTTTTAGAAATCTAGCTATTCTTTCAATGTCTGGCAAATTGAATATAGTCCTGACATAATTTACTGCTTTGTGATGAGCTGTCCTCTTAAGTGGTTCTAGAAAATGAAGTAAAAGCAATGTCTCAATAGCTAATAATCGTATCTTACAGGTTTTTTCGAATCCCATGCAGTGGAAGTAGATATAAAGGATTCCTCTAATGCAACCTGCCTGTATGCAAATTGGATGATGAGGTTCTTGATAACATATGAATCAAACACTGGTGATTATGTAAGTATTTGGAGGTAACTCTCGCTACTAACTGTATTTGGGCCTGGGTAGAATTTTAGGTAGACTCTTTTATCTAGGGTGTTTGATTTCTTACTCTTTTTTTTTGCTAAGCTAATTGTTAAGGGTATTCCTACATACTCATTTTAAAACAAAAGTTCTCAGTCATACAAGTGACTGAAAGTACCCTGTTGCTCTTACTGAAATGACGTACACAAAACTCACCAAGTTTAACCAGTATTGGTGTTGTCCTGTTTTTAGCCCAAACAGTAAATCTGAATTGCAGCTCAGTACAGTCAAGATTTACAGCCAGGTTAGATTTGTACTTTTGTACTCAAATTTGATATGGCTCATTTCTCAGACAGATGTCAGGGAGCCTTTTTCATAATTTTGTAGCATAACCTAAAATAATCTCATTTATCTTGTGCAAGGTTCCATCTAACTCCAGGCGGTTTATAATATTGTCATGAGGAAGAACTGCTATCTTTTTCTTCTAGAAAACCACAACCTTGAATTTGTCATCCATTGTGACACACAATGGAAGCGTCTGTGGGAATGACACACAAGCTTCAGTTGTGGCAGTGCAGTTTGGAGAAGGTCATTCTTGGAGCGTTAACAGTACAAAAAACAATGAAACTTACCAGGGGGACTTCATCACATTTACCTACAACACCAATGACACAACTGTGTTTCCTGATGCTAAAAGAAAAGGTAACATTCAGTTCAGAATCTGACTTACAGAGAAATCTCAGCCACAATTGTCAGACCTCATGTACCTGACCTTAGTTGGTGTTTTCAAAGTTAAAAGGACGAGTAATATGTGTATGAGTTCTGTGCTGGCCTTACCTGCCTACTGGATAACAATGCAGACTACTTGTCTTTGCTGAATGTGTAATTCCTTTAAGTGGAACAGAACAGGAAGGGTGACAGAGCAGCTTTGATCAGTGAGGTGCTGGTAGGCAGCAGGCACATGGAAAATTCATTTTACTGTGCACTACTTGACCTTCCACTTTGCCAAGCGATGTAGTGTTAGGCTTTCTGTGTGCTAATGCCTACTAATAATAGGATTTTTTTCTCTTAATAACTTAAGTAAAAAGGTTTACCTTTCTAATGGCTTGTCTAGTTCTGGAAGCTTGGTTACTTCTCTGCATTACTCAGCACTTCAGGTCAGGACACATAGGGAAAACAAAGGAAAAAAAAGAGTGCTGAGGATTGTTAAGCTTAATTATCTCTTACTCTTTGTTTTATGGAATTATGTAAAACATAACACTACGTCTAAGTTCTTTAGTTCATAGGCATTAAAATATTTGTGCTTATTTGTAGGACCAGTTACTGTTGTTGTAAGGGACCCTTCACCTCCAATTCAACTGGACAGTGTCTACGTGTGTCATAATACTGTCTTTCTTGAAGCAGAAAATGTAACGCAGTTTTTCTGGAATGTTACTGAGCAAGCTTTTGTTCAGAATGGCACAGTCAGTAAAAAAGGTGAGCATTTTGATTTGTGAATAAGCTTTTTTGTATTGCAGTTTAGTGCAGGGAGCAAAGTCCCATAATAAAAAGTCCCCTAGTTCTCTGTGTTTAATAATACTCATATAAATATCCTTTAGTACTTCTTTCCTTGTTCCTGTAATAATAGATTAGGAGAATAGATTTGGTAGTATGTTGCAATGTCAATTGCATCCATGCCAAAGTGGTAGACTTCTAAAGTGTGCATTCCAGTAATTGGGGTTTTAAGAATAAGCATTTCAGAACTACTGTTGCTGACTAGTTCATTTGAGTCTGAAGGTTTTTAGCTGACTGCCTTCCACTTCCAGTAGTGGCCTCTCCTATCGCATTTGAACAGCCTGTTGTCTCATGTCACAGCTCAGCTGCTAAAAGAGATGAGCACAACATCCTGCTGCATACACCTTAACAGGATCACTTACTTTGTGGCGGCAAATACGTATCACACTTCTGTAATCACTTAGCTGTCTTTGTGTGTTTGCTTCCGTGTGCCAGAGGTGAGTAGAACTACATGGATTCAAAACTGTGAACATCACGGGATTTCTGAGAATAAATGGTAGCTGTACATTGTTTGGGATCTCATCCCACTGTGCTGAGTTTGGGACTTCTGACTTGGTGATTATCAGACTCCCAGTAAGCCTAGATTTCATCAAAAAAATTGATATCTGTATTGAAGACATACTTGTGTCCACTGAGTTTTAAAATTTTAATAAAATTTCAGCACTGAAATGGTGGTTAAAATGTGTTTTCAGAGTCCAGATGTAGTGCTGATACACCTACTTCTGCACCTACTGTTCTGCCTACTGTTGCCAATGTAACTACTCTATCCACCACCACTTTGTCACCTGCTCCAACCACTGCTCCCAAACCTGTGGAGAATCCAGAGACAGGAAATTATTCTCTTAAAAGTGGAAATAAAACTTGCTTGCTGGCTACTGTGGGGCTGCAGCTGAATGTTTCCCAAGACAAGGTACTTCTCTTTTCTTTTGAAGAGTAAAAGGTTGCTGCGGTTATTTGGTGTGAAATCTCAATGCAGGGTTTTTGCTTTATACGTTGCTGGAAGTCCAGAACTGCTTCTAAGTATTGTACGTAGCACCCCTCTGACATCAGAATAGTTTTGTGGCATAATGTCTGGCTTCAGAACCTCATGTGGATTCAACATAACTTGTTACAGGAGTACTTGTAACATAATTAAAAGTCTGGAACTTTCTTAGCTGTTTAGGCTGTTGGTCCCTGCAGATCCTGTCTTTCCCCTCAGAGGGAGCTAGGTAGCCTATTGTGTTGGGGAGCAAACTAAGACTTCTCTGGGCAATTTGTTTCAGTTTTTGCTAGCATATAAATGTAACTCAAATAGCCTCGATTTGATAGTAGCCAGGCTCAATCTTCCAGCTGTCACGTTTATGACAAACTCTTCTAGCCCAGGACTGAACAATGTATTCCAAACGACAGCTGAATGTCTTTGTGGTGTGTCTGTATTTCAGCCTCTCCTGATCAACATCAATCCAAAGACAACCATCGCAGATGGTGCCTGTGGTAACACAACAGCGACTCTGAAGCTGAACGATGGAAATAGCACACTGATTAGTTTCACATTCGCTCTTGTAAGTAACTTCTTTTATTTTAAACTAAACTTTCGTTTAACAGCATTGCATGGTGATCACTCATAGTAAAATCCTGTCACTTGCTGGGGGTGGGCTGTTCCCATATGGAAAGTGGAACTGGCCAGCTGACTGCCTCAAGACAAACGGAGAATTGGGTTAAAATTGTAGAAAATGTAAGACTGGTAAATGTAAATGCCTTTGTAAAGTATGTGTTCTTAAAGTTACAAATGCAGAATTCCACACTGACACTTTGTTCTTGCTTCTTGAACAGAAAAATACAAGTGCAGGTGTACAAAAATTTTACCTGAAAGAGGTGAATGTTACGCTGCTCAACCGTCTGAATGGTTCTGGTAAGAAACAGTATCTGCCTTAAAGCAAGTGTAATATCATATTCAGTGTCTGCATCAAATACTTCTGACTTTTTAGTGTTGTTCACGCTTACTGTTAGCTCCTACTTTATGTCTGTAAGTTGGTATGAACAAAAATAATAGGCAGTAATGGCTGTAAGAGTTACTTTAAACAGCAATGTGGGATCATTCTATGATTCCTGACATTTCTGCTAATGAGGTCTCTATAGAAATTAATCGGACTTCTTTATAACTATTTTCAGTAATGTAATTTTTTGAGGTGTGAAATACAGTTGTACTAATTTTGAAGTTTTTTTTCCTAAAGCAGCTGTTGTTTTCATTGATTGAAGATGCTGCTGTATCTTCCAGACACTTGCACTTAACTCTCACTGGGAAAAGAGGCCAGTCCTCCAATAACTAAAGCATGCTTTTTTCCAAAATATAAGTATATTGGGGTTTTTTGAAAGTTGCTACAGCAGTTAGAAGAGCACTAAAGCTCAAACACTTGCCCCTCTGCAATGCTGGGAGGAGTGGAGGTACAAGAAAAGCCTGATGTCATGTGTATATATATATATACTGAGGAGATGCTACTGCTGAGTGCTGTAATAACTTCAGTGCCTGATGTCTGTTCAGGCAGATAACCCCAATTCGCACTGCTTTGTTTTTCAAACTGGCCAGTGCTGAAATGCTGGCCCTCTAGGTTCAGGTCCTCAGTCTTATGATTGTGTTAGCAACTGTCTTGCATTTAAAGTGGGCGTGCAAATTTCCTTTCTTTCCCCCCCCCTTTCTTTAGTTATTTCAAGTGCAGATAACCACAATTTCAGCAAGTGGGACGCTTTCCTGGGTAGCTCTTACATGTGCCGAAAAGAGCAGACTCTTGAGATTAGTGAAGATATTCAAGTACATACTTTTAATCTGTGGATTCAGCCATTCCTGGTGGAGGCAAATAAGTTTGCTACAGGTAAGAGTTATGTTTTTGTTAACTTTAGCAATGCTTCCAAAATTCTTACTTGCTAAAAAGCACCAGCACTGGGTACAAGCACTTAATCTTGGAAGCCCTTGTTCCAATTTTTTTGTATCTGTTTTTGTATACATGGAATAAAGAGAAGGTCTGAAACTGACATTCAAGTTCAAGCAAAGCTTTGTTCTCACTTCAAAAATGTCTGCTAGATAGGTGGTTCTCCATCACAAAACGTGAATGAACTAGAGACACTGAAGAGGGGCTTTAGCATTGCCTTGCAGAAGAGGTTAGAAGTTGCCTGACATCATCTTGACATACAGCTTTTTGTAGCTCAACTATATATATAAAAAATAGGACAGAACTTAAACAGACGTGGACTTTGAGAATACTGTTAGATGTTTTGTTTCTTTTTACTTGTCAGTCCAAGGAATAGGAGTGTAGGGGGGGGATGAACTGACAGCTTCCTTCAGAAGCCATCTCGAATATCCAGAAATAAAGATTTTAAAATGTTTGTGTGATGCATTATCTTGGTCTTGTCTGGAGAAAACTGGAATGTCTTAAATTACCTCATTCTTAATATTTAGTGTAACCTGGTCTTTGTATTTAATAATAATACTGCCAGCACAGTCTTATTGGACTAGACTGATATGTAGGCACAGAGATTGAGTGCAGATTTTTGAAATTATTTTTTTAGACAGAGGTAGATAACTCTCCGGATGTATGCAGGATAAACAGTACTTCTAAAGAGTTAGGGTCTCATTTCATTCTGTAGTTCAAGTTGCAGCTAGCTTTCTTCTCCTGATTATGGTTATTTTATCTGTGTAACATGTCTCCATTCTGGATAGATTCTTGACACCGAATCTAGGTCACCTTTTATCCTTAATTAGTAAAAGCACAAATCAGACTTGCTTTCAGTATGAAATAGCTAAGCCTGGTTTTTAAATGTAGAAGAACAGCTACTCTCTTGTCTAGTGCAGATCATGTGCACATGAAAACTCCTACACCCTTAGCTTGCTATGTGTACACATACATATATTGCTATATATATGTTATCAAACATTCCAAGTGATTATTATGCTTAATATGTGTTAGATGTAGCCATGAGACCTCTGCCGTTCTTTCTCTCTTAGTTTAAAGAAGTAATAATACTTGATTTTTTAACACCTTCATATTAAGGAATACAGGTTTTTATACCACACTTGGCAAGTATTCTGTCTTTATTTATTCTTTGTTGCAACCTTTTTCTCACCCACAGCCCAGGAGTGTTCGCTGGATGATGACAGCATTCTAATCCCAATTGTAGTTGGTGCTGCACTTGCTGTCTTGATTGCCATTATAGTGGTTGCTTACATAATTGGCAGAAGAAAAAGCTATGCTGGATATCAAACTCTGTGAATCTAAATGTGATTCCTGTTCTGATTTCACTAAACAAAGCAAGTGCAAGTTCTGAAGTCCAAAAAAGACCCAAACTTAGGAGTAATTACTAGCCACAGCTAATTGGAGTTGAGAAACAAAGAGAGAATGTTTATCTCAGATGAAGCAGAACTACGTTTTCAGTTTTCCTGCTCTAAGAAGACGCCGTGGGTTTCATAGCTGTTTTGAAGATGTCAAAAACTGGATGAATTGCTAGGCTAAGGATTTTATCTTGCAAAAATCCTAAAGCATTTAGGATATCTTTCTGCTTTTTACAAATAGTAACCTGAAACAAGAACACATTCTGAACTAATGTGCATTGGGCAACTCCCAGAACAGCATAGAATTTGTACTTGCTTCTCTCCTTTGCATTCCTTAGTTGTTGTCGTAATTGTGGGTTACGCTGGCAGCATTAGTCACTATGTTGACTTGTATAGTATTTAACAAGGATTGTATGATGCCCAATAACAACTTTGTTTTCCATAGGATTGAACTTCAGGCTGGTGATTAAGTGATCTCTGAAGTGGCAGCAGTAACTTACCTTTTCAGAATTTGAGTAATTTACTCCTGCCCTGGTGTAATTTCAGGAGTCATTCCCATACCCTGGCTGTAGAAACAAAATGGGTAACTTGTATTTGCCAAATGGTGGATATGTAGGAAGACTTCAGTGCTGTTTCCAAATGTTTAAAAAAAAACCAAAAAAACAAAACAACTGTTAGGCACTGAAATCTTGATTCCTTATTATACCTTGGCAATCATCTGAAATACTCAACTAAGGCAGACTTCTGCTAAATTAATGCAAGATTTTTTGCTGGCATCAATTTAAAGGGAATAACCTTTCTAAATATTCCAGAACTTTAAAGTGCACTTAACTTCATACCATACTCTGCACAGAACTGGTCTGTCTTGTTGCTTTCAATGGCCATTGTTTAAAGACGCTTTCATTTAATGAGCCAGTGTCTGTTGTTGCAGCTTGAGCTGTTTTTAAATCTTCATCTTGAATGGTTCTCTGCCAATCAAAATCCACATTATAACTGCCCGCCATTGGCATTCTGAATGTTTAACGTACTTTGTGTTTGTTTGCGGTGTAGCATTTACTAATGTTAAGAATGCAAAAGCCAAACTAGTCTGAGATGGACCCACAACACCTGTTTTTCCTTGCTGTATGGAAAGAATAACTAGGCTAAAAAAATGCAGTGCAACTGGACTGTTCTTAAACTGCAGCTCTGTAGAGACAAACCCTTGATGCACAACTTTTCTCTGGCCTCCTTGTGCTATAATCCATATTCTTACTGCATGGAAAAAGAAAGTCTTTTAGACCTTTAGATAAGTGTGGCTTTTTTGCATATGTCAGAACATGAGCTGCCTAAACTATTTAATGAACATAACATTGTCTCCCCCTTTAGAATGAGTTTAGCCTGCATCAAAGCTGCTCTAGTGTTTTATTAGTGTTCTCTAGGGTTGTAGAGATGTCTGTGGCATGTTTGTATACAAATCATAAAATACACTTCTTTCAGTAATGGTTTGGAGTTTGGTTTGGGTTTTTTTGTAAAAACAGTTTACTCTTGACACTATCCAAGGAAGCAGGTATGGGTGGATAATACTATAGCTTGTAGTCTACAGCTTGAATTTTGCATCAGTTACTGAAATTCATTTTAATGAAAGTGGGGAACTGCTATAAATTTAATAATGAAACAGGCTTCAAGACTTAACCATTTTAATTAAAAAAGATGGATCTAATGACTTTCATATTAATATATCTTCAAATGCAGAAGTTCATATAGATTTTTTAGCTTTTTTTTTGCTTTTTTTTTTTTTTTTTTTTTTTTTTTTTTTTTTTTTTTTTTTTGGTGAATGATGTTCAGTGGCACCAGTTAAACATGCATTTCTGTTAGGGAGTAATCATCACACTGTATTCTTCTGACCATGCAAATTTTTGAACTGTACATTTTCCAAGTGATAATATGGAACATTTGTGCAAACTGCTCCCAAAAATCAACACTAGAAATACCTTTGCAAAAGCCTGCAAGTACATTGGCTCAGAGTTCTAAGTACTCCTAGACTGATGTGCAGACAACTGGTTCAAAAAACATCAAAGTTTCACCTGACTTCCTGTTGTTATAAAACCACTAGTTTTCTTGTATGTATTGCTCCATAGGGAACTGTCAATCTGTTTAACTTGTGCTCTAAAAAATAAAGATTGTTCTATTTCTTAAGGAAACTTGTTCACATTTTTTAACTGATTTGAAAACCGACGTCTTGTATTGTCTTTTTTTAAAGAAAATAAACTGAATGAGTAAGGTGAACTCCAATCAGTCTATACCTGAGATTCTGTTACAGAGCTGGTTTTGTTCTGGGCTGTGGAAATAGCACTTAAATTGCAAGTGCTTGGTGGATGTTGACTATTTATATGTATCATCTATCATAGAGTGTGGTTGGGTTTGTGCCTTATACACAGCCTACTAAGTATTCAAATTGTACTCTAAAATGCTGAGATTTCTGATATTTTAGGGTAAAGATGTCATACTAATAGGTCTCAAAAGAAGCATTTCTAGCCAGTGAATGATGAATTTGGGTGTTTGGGGGGGTGGTTCTTCATCTGTTTCTTAGTTTGATTTTTTGTTTGGCTGGTTTTAAATTTTTAATTTGCCATTGTTCTCTATTTGCATAGCTTCTACCAATGAAACACAAAATTCGGGGCTACTGATGGATTCTCATAATTGGAATGAAAAGGGAAGTTAGCTCTTATACTAGGGCAAAAAAAAATCTGATTATTTTGAATGGAAGCACATTCAATCACGTCAATCAAAAAAGCTGTTCCTGCTGGCCTGACTGCAGAGCCTGCATGTCATGGTGTATTAGAAGACACCTCTCTGAAGCTTCTAACCAGTACAGTAATCCTACCTGGATAGATGTGTGCCAGCAAAGGATGGACTGTCTCTGGTATGAAACCATAAATGCCTTTTTACCCTGGGATTTCCTTGTAGAAGGTGCCACAGTGTGGTGTGTACTGCAGTGATTCCCTTCCTCTAAAGAAGAGAGGGAATTTTCTGTCCCTGCCTGCTGGGCACCCTTCATCCTTAACAAATCCATTCATGTTTGGTATTAATGACCCATTATCCAGAGTGTAGGAAATATGGTGTGTGTTGATTTTCAGTGAACAAAGATGACTAAACATCAAATTCATGTCTCTCTTTAAGATGCTTAAATACTTGCTCAGTAGTTCCTTTTTTTCTTTCCAAGTGTTGCTCTGCTTGGCAGTAGGTGCCTTCAGATACCCTGAGGCTGGTTATTTTCAGGTGTTGAGCCTCCCTGTGTTGTTCTTCTTTGTCTGAGCCAAGGGCTTCGTATAGGGTTTCATGAAGGGGCAGTGGCAAGTAAGTGCCAGACCATAGTAGACTAAACCAAGACAGTAAATTTCCCATAACTAAGGCTGATTCTACAAAAATCCCGGGAAAAAAGTTTTGTAAGGAGTGCTGCTTTACACAAAGCGTGTAAGCCAGGCCTCCTTGCAGTGCTGGAGCAGCACAGGCACGATGTGGTGTGTTACCAGCCCTCTCTCCTGGCACCAGGCAGGTGGAGCTCTGCTCTCGTTGCAAACAACAGAGAATGCCAAGCCCTGTCCCGTGTCTCGTGTCCTGTGTCTGGGGTGTTCGAAAGCAGTTCCCAGCATTGTTTGCTAATCCTCGATGAGTGTTTATATCAGCAAGGAGCTCCTCACATGTTTTACAACCTGTATATTAAAAACCAGTGTAGCGTTCTCATTCACAGCAGTCTCTTCTGTTTTTTTTCTCCTATGTGGATTTCAGTAAGGTCTGCACTGCTCATCTGAAACTGATAACCCTTTTGTACTGAAAGTAAAGGTACCCGCCCCAAGGGAATCTTTCAGTGTTTTCTATTCAGTGCTTTCAGCACACGTATCTTGGCTGTCTCCTGTAGTTTCAGTAAGTTTCCACTTTGTTACTTGGATTGTCCCTTATTTCTTCATGTCTAGATCCCAGAGGTGCTGGTGACTTGAGAGTTGGGAAGACCCTTAAACAAGGCAGAAATACACCAATCCGGGGGTTTTGTTGCTTTATTGCTGCTGACTCTGAGGTGTGATCAGGCAATGCATGCTCAGACTGGTGGTTTGTCCTCACATCTTAATTTATCCTCTTCTCACCAGAGGAAGCTGAAATGAACTGTACAAATGGGAAGAAGTATATTACCAATATAAGAGATGTGTGTAGAATGTGTCGTTAAAGAAATCAAGCTTTCCATCAATTCTTTACACAATGTGATTTTACTTTAGATGTATTACTGTATCTAATACAGTGTAATTCCTCAAAAATGCCTCTTTGCTCCTTGCTTGCTTTGGTTTCTAATGCTTGATTTTCCTTACTAATTTATTCTCCCTTGCTTTTTTTTTTGTTTTTCTTCTTTCTGCAGCCGAAGAATGCCTTGCTGACTCTGACCTGAACTTTCTTATTCCCATCGCAGTGGGCATGGCGCTTGGATTCCTTATTATTCTTGTATTTATATCTTACCTCATTGGAAGAAGAAAAAGTCGTACTGGCTATCAGTCTGTATAATCTCTTAATTCCATCTCTGTTGCCACCTTCCCTGCTCTTCTCCCTTTCTCGGATTCCCTGATCTGCCCCTCTAAAAAGAAGAAAAACAAATTAATTCATGGTTTCTTTATTTAAAAAAATTAAGATCACTTCATGACAGGATAACATGCCATGAGTCTGTGGATGAGTTACATTTACTTGAAGCTGCTGTATGATTTTGGAAAAAGTAAGTGTTCTGAGGACTGTAGAATTGAGCAGAGGTGATCTGTGTCCTTGTGAGGTATTTTGAGTAAACAAGACATCTACAAAGCTTTACGTTGTTTAATCTTTTTATACAAGAAAATTTGTAGCTGCCTACAGCTTGTCTTGGATAATGCTAAAGCTAAAACTATAATTAAAAGTGTAAATGCTGTGTCGAAAGGGACTGTACAAGTGGTGGGGAAAAAATGCCGAGCTCTTAACAGACTTCACTGGGAACTTGGCATGTCTGTTCTTGTGAACCAGTCTGAATTTCCTATTCCTTCTGAATGTAAAAGTAGCACCTGATGTCACTAATAGCATAATACGAGAAGAACATCTGAGTCTTCTAGTAAATTAATTTGTTTAACATCAGTATGGAAAAGTTGACTGCTAATATATGTTGAATAGCTTTGCACTTAGCATGAAGTCTAATTTGGTAAGAGAAGGCTCAGTCCTGGAGAGCTTTGGCTACTCAGAAAAGGCAACAGTCTGCTAAAGGAAATGTCTCCTGTGCTATTTTGTTGGACTGCATTTTTCCTTTTGTTCTGAGCTCAATTGTGAAAGGAGGGTGGGAGGCTGGAATTTCACTGGCTGCAGTTTCTCTCAGCTTTGATTCTGAACATAAAAGAAACTACACAGCACTGCGCCATGTGAGGCTCAAGAGTGTTTTGAGAGCACTCAAAGACTGACTAAGAACACAGATTGCTCAGAGATTCCTGCAGTTCCTTTGGACAGCTTTCATAGGTTAACAGGGGATCACTGAAAAGCTGTGATTTAGGAATGCAAGTGAAGATCTAAAACCAGTCAGTTTTGATAGAATTAATCTGCTTTTAACCTCCTCTTTATTACTGTCTCAGTGTAAGAGCACAAAATTTCTAGCATGAGGAATGCTGATCATAAAGCAGAAATTAATATATATATATATATAGTGAAGAAAGTGTCTTCCAAAGGAGTAAGACCTGTTTGAAGATGCTTTCTTTGTTATTGATGCCATACCTTTTGCAATTCTATGTTCCATATCTGAACTGTACCAAAACAGAAGTTAGTGGTTATGTTCTGCTTCATTCCCATCAGGTTCACGTTGATGGGATGAAAGAAGCCTCTTGTTCTTTCAACCTTTTTGGTCCATGTTGGCAAAAGGCTTGTGCAGCTGCAGGACAGCTCAAGAGGTGCCAGGTCTGCAGAGAGCTACTGAGAGCACACAAAATTCTGTCCTCTGCAGCAAATGTTTGCTAAAGCTGCTTTAATATTTAATCTCTTTGTGCATTGATCCCACATCCATGTTGTAGGGGAAGCACCTTCAGTAATTCAGGTGCACAAAGGTGACAGTCAACACTGATGTTGAAGTAACTGACAACAGCTCTGTATTCAGGGAAGGGAGATTTCTAAAGAGTTAATTTTGATGCTTGAGAAACAACTGTATATTCAATTATTCTTGTCCTCACGGTGACCAAAGATACGCCCTACCTGAATTTGACAGAAGTAACTTTGTACTGCAAATGGGCTCTTGAACAAAGTTGTCTCTTTTTTTTTTTTGAGGAATGTCATTTAATGCTGCTGATTTGGACTGTGTGCTTCAGATTTGGTTGTCTTGATCTTTTGTATTGTACCTTTGCTATTGCAATACCTGGTTTCCCTGCCAGAGTGGTAAATGGAATTATTTTGAGGCTGGCAATTTCAGAGTAACACCCCCTTGTCAGTGTGGTGCTTCTGTGCTGCCAGCAGAAGGATCACAGCTATGATTTCATGCACAGATTGCAGATTGAAGTATTTAACATCACTTTTGCTAGTCTATTTTAGTAAAATGGTCATTTCCTAGATGCAAACACATACATATGCACACAGACACATATATATGTATTTTATATATACATATGAAGTAGTATTTTGAGCTTCAGTAGAAGTCAAAAATTGATACAGGACTTTCAGGTTGTTGCAGCATGAAGCGTGGTGTGTACAGTTTTCCAGATCTTGAAATGACCATACAAATATGCTGAGAAAAGAATGTGTGTATGGAAAATAAAGTTAACTGTTGTGTTTATAAAGCTTTGTTTCAGTGTAAGTAGACTACATGTGCCATTTCTGAGAACTTTTCCAATGGGATTGTCAACATGCCTGGATCTGGATATTGGTGGGGACACCGACACTTTTGCTTCTAAGCTGGTCACACATTTACACACAGATTAGTTTAATTTTCTTTGTTGATTTGATCAAAGCATGGGTCCAGTGTCTCCTAAAGGACCTGCTCCTTCATGAATCCTTCCAACAGGCAGATGGGGAATAGACATTAAATAAAGTTTTGCCCTGTTGCTAACGTAAGAGCTGTTAATTTCATGGCATAAAGCATGAAGGGCTTGGTTTCCTTCCAAGACCCTACAGAAACAGAAATGTTTTAAAAGAGCTAAAGAAATTGTCAGGGGGAGAAATGCTTGTGGGTTTAACTTATTTCTGATGGCAAAAGAAGAGCCACTCCCCCAGCAGGATCCTCCTTGGCAGAGGCCAGTTTCTGTTGATCAAAAAATGCCCTTTCAGATAACTTGTGCAGGCAGAATGATTGTGTTGCCCTGGCTCTATCAGTGTCATCTGAATAATGACATCTGAGCAGAATTAGTTCCTAAACTACCTCTGGTTCAGGTTTTTAACAGTTCTTAATAAATAGTTTCTGCCAGAGGGTTGGTTGTGATAGTGTAGAGTGAGTCTTATGGCACTGGACTCCTGAACTCTTTGGCCCAAGGAAGTTAATCAAGTGCTCAGAATTCCAGGATCAGGTTACATGCTGCTCTGAAATTCAGTCCCTAACTGTCCAGCATAGGGAGCTGAATTCACAATCTGCACCTCTTACACCAGTGTTTGAAGAATGCTACCACAGAGTTAATTTTACTGTAGTCACTTTATTTTTAATACAAAAAATTCCTTCTTAGAGATTTATATAGATCAGGAAATGACGGCAGATTAAGTACGTGGACTAGGATGTAGGACAAACATACCATAATGCTCCTGTTCAGTCAGTAATTTTAGTAAGTGTGCTTCCCAACTGGTGCATTGTCCCAGGGTGTCCTGTCCTGCTGTGCTGTCCCCACACGCAGAGGGCAGTTCATCCCTGGAACACAAAGGCTGGGGAGGGTCAGGGTGCCCGGGCAGCAGAGGGTGCTCAGGGCAGCAGTGCCCTGCTCAGACGGGACAGATGTGCTCCACTGGCCTTAGGGGACGGGGGAGGAACTGGTGGCTTCACTAATAACAACACTGACCCTTCAAGGATGAAACCACAGAGCGTTTCCCCGCGGTTTGCTGCAGCATTGGAGCTGTGACCTCTCTGGAAGGGGGAGGAAGAGGTTTGAGAGCTTTGGGCACTGACAAGGGGAAGGGAGGAGGCACTGCCAGTCTGTGAGCCATGACAAGAGAGCTCCTTTCACTTGGCCCTGCCTAAGAGACTTGATGAGTGTTCCTGGGGCAGGGAGAAGTACTGGAGTGAGGAGGAGGGAGGGACAAATGCATTAATCTTCCCACTTCAGAGAGGAACAGCTGGAACGGTTCAAGGGCAAATGATTTTCTATGAGGCCCTTGCTCGACACCTTGGGTGTGCTGAACAAGCTGCAGTCCAGATGCTTCTAGTGCCGAAAATCCTCGAAAGCATCTTGAGAACTGCCATCTTTGCTTTTTGACTCAGTTATTGCAGACATAACCCAGAATTTTTGCTGTTTATTTTTTCAACAAGAATAGTGCTAATAAACTACCCTCTTGTTAGGCTCTGCCTGAGAAATGCACATAAAACTATGGTAAAAATTAAAATTTAAAGCCAGGAAAAATGCATTCCACAGGGGTCACTCATAAAAGACCTTATGAAAATAGCTTTTGGATACCAGAGGGTTTTTTTAATCAAAACTGAAATGCTTTTGCATGTTCTCAGCCCAGGAGATGACTTTTAAATTTTACTAATAATGATTTACATCAGATGATGAAAAATGTGGATCTGTGCTCCATTGCATTTCATTTGTTTCCTAACTATGAAAAAAATAAATTAACAATAATCTCCATGTGCCTGTTTTTCCTAGCAGAAAAAATGCTGGCTTGATGCTTTAAAAAGGAAAAAGCCTCTCACTGACTTAACCTAAGTGCCTGGTGTCGGCAGTGTCTACTTTCCAATGCTGAGTGTGAAGATAATTCGGCCCAGGAAGCGGTCACTGTTAAGGTCGTTGATAATTCCTTTCCCATTCAGACTGCACTGAATGGGAACCAAGTGATTCCTCTCCACGTCTGTAAAGTGCATGGCCACCAGTGGGGATGTGTAGTTGACCTGAAAAGAAGGAAGATTTAAGTGTGATTTTTGAGGGAGCAGAAAAGCAGGCTGGGCGCTTGTGCTCAGTAAAATCATTAGTAATTGGTTCACGGTTCCCAGGCAGCTGGGAGTGTTTGCCTGATGTCCATCATGGCACCTTGGGATGATGAAGCTGAGCCTTTCTGTGTCTCACAGGGATGGGATCATGTCGGAGTTTTGCAGTGCACCTTTGCCTCTTGGGGTGATTATCCAGGGCAACACCAGACACTGTGACTCTCAAATACTTTCTGGTGTTCTAAAAAGCAACCTATGGCTTGTAACAAGAAATCCATGGTGTTCCTTGGGTCCATGTGCTCAAAGAACATGCAGACCTGGTGTCAGGGTCTGTTACTCACCCTCAGCTGGCAGCAGTACGACAACAGGAGTCTAGTGCCTGCCTCATCATCCATTTCAGATTTTGTTGTGACAGTGTGTTCCCTCCCAACACCAGACAGCCCAGCCCAGCGCAGAGCAGGGCTGGCCAGCATGTTCAGAAATAGCTGCCGATGTTGGACTGCTTTGTTTGGAGCCACCCAGCCTGAAGCTGTTTTACCATAGCTTTGACAGGTGCCCCATCCTTTTCCTCTTGTGTCACCTAACCCGGGACTTCCCTAGTTCCCTGGGAAAACGCTGGTGTTGAGACCTTCTCTGGGAGTTAGCAATGCCAATCTTAGTGTCCAGCTGATAAACGAAATCATTCCCATTCCAAGCAAGGGAGAGCAAGAGTCCCCAAGGATTTCCCATAGTTTGTCAAAGACAGAAATAGAGCACTGTAATCCCGGTGCCCATGGCCTCCCTCCCGCCTGCATCTGCCCAAAATAGCCAGAAAGCACATCTGCACTCTGTGCAGCAGCACCTGCCCTCTCCTTCTCAAGGAGGCAAAACAGAGACGCCAGAGCCATCACTTACATGAGTGAACTTGCCATAGTAGGGGTAATACATGAGGTCAAAGGTCCCATTCCCAGGGTAGAAGTCCACTGCTCTGAGATGGCTCTCGTTGCCTTTCTGTGATCAGAAAAAAAATAAGGACACACACACATGGGAGACAAAATACAGCTCCCTGCAGAGCACGGTGAAGGAGCTTTAATACAGATGTCTCTTGCCAGCCCACCACAGGGCCCAGCTGTGCTACCCGCAGGGTGTTTGCTGTGAGCCCAGCTGCTGTCCTGGTTCCAGCCAAGGCAGAGCAGAGCTATGGAAACATGGGCAAGGATTAGTTTGCTGCCTGTTGGTTTCTAGGGTATGATCCAGGAGCTGCCTGGGCAGTGGGAGCCCTTCCTTCACCTTATTGCTGTTGGCTTCCAGGGTGTCCCCCAGGACTGAGGATGCTGCAGAGAGGCTGGAGATGGATGTGAGCAGTTCCTGCATGTTCCCCCCAGCCCAGGCTCTAGCTGGCACCCCAGCACCCAGCCCAGCAGGGCTGCCCACAGCAGCTGGGCAGAGTGCTGCCAGTCAGGCTAGCAGGAGCCAGCAGCACTTGGAGGGTGATGGCCAAGGTGGGAAGCAGGAGACTGGTGGCTCTTCTACTCTCAGCAGACTGGCCCCCGTTTGCACCGACACATGGGCAGCATGGGGTCCTATGAGTGGTGGGGCTAAAATAACAACAGCTAGTGGCGGGGTCCATCAGAGGGAGACCTTTGGCTTGGTGCCCGCCACACTACCGAGCATGAAGGGAAGCAGTACCTGCACTTTGCAGTCCACACTCACAGGGACCCCGGCACCAGGGCGGTAGCCTATTATCTGCAAAAACAAAAAACACCCATGCTTGTAGCAAATGCAGTGCCAAGCAGGTGCTGCCACCCTTCTCCAGGGCTTAAACCTTTCCGGATGCCAGTCATGTTGCTCAGGACAGGAGCTGTGTGTCCCTACAGCCACCCCACACAGTGCAACCTGCCCGTGGCTGATGATGGATTGGTGCCTGAGCATGGGCAGAGCAGAGCACCCAGAGAGCCCAAACACCCCGGAGTAACACAGCCCCTTCCCCACACAGTTCACATCCTCCCAGGCTTATTTTCCCATCAGTGCACACTGAACCACCACGCTATTACATTTCAAATTAACTCAGTTCTATGAAAATTCCCACTGTAAAGTGGCTGGGGTCTGGAGTGTACCCCTAAAGCTCAGTTCCTCCCAGAGAAGGGCCTGACACAAGACCTTCTAAGCACTCGGGCTTCAGCAAATTAAATTAAGCAATTTTTGTAGGGTTTCTTTATGATTTCTAGTGGATATGAGCCAGCAGGTTTGGCGATTCTAGTTCCCTTTTCCCTTGGGCCTGAGAACTGAAGGAGTTTCAGTCCCTGCATGGTCTTTATCACACTGGAATGCACTGAAGGAAGGAGTTGAGATCAATGGCTTTCTCTGTACCCGGTTCATCTTCAGCAGGATGCAGGGCTGGCCTTTGGAGTACCCAAAGGTTGGGTCCTCAATGCCAGAGCAGTTCTGCAGCAGCGAGCGCTTGAACTGACAGGCCTTCTTCTCCTCACTGTCATCACCCCCTTGGATGAAGTACTGTCCTGAGACACACTCGATATTCTTCTCTTCTTGGACTTTGTCATCATAAGCTAATGGGGACCAAGAGACAATGTTGAACATTAAAATTCCTGACACCTGCACAGACCCGCCTAGAAAGGCAAAGCTCCCTCCCACAGAAGCTCCCGTGACCGTATGAGCCTCCCCTTCCAGATGTGGGTCATGAGATGCCCAGGAGGAGACCCCTGCACTGCATGCATGTATATAAGGATGGAAGCAGCTCATCAACACGACTCCTGGGGTGACAAAGATCTTACCTGCCAGGAAGTGGTGCATGCTGTCCACGTACGGCTGCCACGTGTTGGGCTGAGAGACATTGAAGGCAATGGTGAACCCATTCAAGTACGGCCTGATCATCACCCCTGAAGAAGGAGATGGACCCTGATAGTGCAAATGTGGGTGGACTGGCCACAAGCTTGGGGTGTGTGTTGCAGGGGCTGGTTGCATCATGACTGGGCTTGGGGCCAGGCATCCAAGTGGGCACTCGCCACGAGAGTGGCAGCACCAGAGCACAGATAAACTCTCCTCAACCTACGGATCCCTCACCACTATTTCAGCCCCAGAGACCGCCATATACACATCAAAATATCCCCGGAAACACGGGAGATATGGAGAGTCTCAGCAGTGCTGTGGGTTAGTGATGAGCTGGAGTTGCACAGAGTGGCTGAGGGGTTCCTCATGTTCCCAGCTGTGTGGCCAGCTCCAGGCAGGGATCAAGGTGAGAGGACCTTGTGTTCCCCACCAACAGGAAAACGCATGGAAAATGCTATGACTGACACAGGGAAAGGATTTTCTGAACATTATCTTGCCAGAACTCCCCCAAATAATAATGCATAAAAGCGACTCTTGATTTGTATTTTATTTTGAAGACATGAGGTATAAATGGGCAGCAGCTGAAATGAATCAGCAGCACCTATAAAATGCCCAAACTGGGCCATTTACCTTGAGAATAATGATAACAATAAATAGTGTAATTAGAATAACCATTAGTGTAATCAGGGTGAAGGCTTCCCATGCAGCTATTTAAGATGTCTGAACCTCTGCAGAGAACCTGCAGCTCTGTCAGTGCCCTGAGGTAAGTGAGGATGTGATGGAGAGCTGGGTGACTGTGGGAGGGTACAGCTCCTGCAGGGCTTTGTCTGAGGTCCCAGCCATGCCATTTCAGTAGGACAGTGCTGGGCAAATGCCCGCAGAGGTGCCCGAGGTGGGGCGGGCTGGGGTACTTACCTGGAGGAGACACACGGTCCCGGTACCTGGGCGTGTAGGGGCTCAGCGTGAGCAGCATCACGTACATGCAAAAGGCAAACATTCCTGCCAGGCACGTGTAGAAAACGAAGTAAAACAGTAAGATCAAGCCTGCAAAAGACAGAGACATGTTGCTGTTAAGGCAACCAGAGCACATCCCGTGGGATGTGTCCCACAGGGATGCAGAGTCGTGCTCTGCACGGCATCCTCTGCAGCTCTGAGTCTGTGGCAGAGGTGGGAGCTTGCACCCACCCCCTGCACACAGAGCCTGCTGTTCCAGGGGCAGGACTCTCAGCCAGACACACTCCCTGCCCAGCCCCAGGGCTGGGGCAGCTGCTGTTGGGCTCTGTACCCCTTTTGCTGTGTGGCCCTTCCCAGAGCTGTGTCAGGGCCAGGTCTGTGTGTCCACCTGCCTTGATTCTCTCCGACAGACAGACCCAGCCTTGCCTTGACAGGGTAAAAGGTGAGGGTACCCAGTGCCTTCAGCACCTCCCAATTCCTGATGGGCCTGTGGGGTGATGCTCATGCCCTGACTCCTGTTTCCTGCCTGGCAGGGACCCCAGAGCTGGGACTGGGTCAGCAGCATCTGAACCCTCCGGGGCTGTGGCACCACTGGCTGTTTCATAGCCTGGACATTCAGGGAATGGGTTTGTTTTTCCTCTGGACCAGGCTGATGGCTGAGGATGTCTCAAGAGGCCACGGCCTATGAATAACACCCAGCGGCTCAGAAAGCAAAATGAATCCCTAAACCAAACATTTCCCAGGAGAAATATGCCGGCAGCTCGGAGGGAGCCCTGGGAACACAGATGTGCACTCCTGCCGAGCTTCTGCCGGGAACCACTGTGGGGCCATGTCCTGCTGTGGGCTGAGCCAGGGTGGATGGGACCATCACTGCTGCTGCTGGCACAGCAGGGTCAGTGCCCAGCCCTGCCACACTGATGCAGGATGGTGCCTTTTCCCCAGCCTGGCAGAGCTGGAGCTGCTGCTGGGGTGCCAAGATGATGCTTGTTGGGATATCTTGCCACTTGTATTCCCATTCTGATGTTTCCTGCAGTGCAGCAGGATGCATTGGCACCAGCAGAAATGGGGGAGCAGCCTTTCCCAGGGTCTGGGGCCTCCAGGGATAACCCTGTGGCCCTGCATTTTGTCAGTGCAAGTCCCTTGAGTCCCCAGTCCCTGGGGGACATGTTCAGAGCCAGTATGGAGGAGCAGTCCCAGGCTGGGCAAATATCCCCCTCCTCACTGATGAGATGAGAGTGGGAAAGTTCAGCTTCATTCACCTCCAAATGCTCTCACTTTAAAAGAAATTTTAATTTCCACAGTTTCACTTCAATATGTCTCTCCTGTCCCCCATACAGGCACGTGAGCACAGTTGTGTGCACCAAGGGCACGTGTGTCCACAGGGAGTGGGATCATATGGCAGAGCACAGTGATCCCAGGGTGCAGGAGGATGCTGCACCCACCCTGAGGCTGCAAATAAATAAATGCCAGGAGTAGCCAGCCAAGGTCACATCCACACCAGACTGAGCAAGTTCTCTCACAGGGATCTTTTCGGCACATGGCAGAGCCTCCAGAAACACGACCCCACATCACTAAGGACTGTCACCCCCACACTGCTCCCACACTTTGGTCTGTGCCCTCCCATCCAGCAAAGGGGCAGAAGAACCAGGCTGCCTCCATGGCCAGCAAAAGGCACAGGGGAGTAAACGTGGATGTCAAGGTCTGACCCAGACTCAAGCTTATGGGTTTTCAGACTCCTCAGGTGCAGGTGGGCAGCTTCCTTTGTGCCTCCTGGATGTCACCACAGGCTTTGCAGGAGACCCAGAGCACTTGGCAGGGGCACAGGCACACTGTGGGGCTTGTGGTGAGTTGCCAGTGCCAGCCAAGGGCTGCAAACATGAAGAAACAGCCCCCAGTAGTTCACAGCCTTCCACTGATGTGGATGTGAGAGTGACTCTGGGCTCAGGCTGGGATTTGCACTCTGCCATGGGAGCTGTGTGCTGTCAGAACAGAGCTGGAAGGGTGGACAGGACCATATGTGCTGTGGCCCTGTGGTTCTGGAGCGAGTCTGCAGCAGTGCTGCCCCACAGGCTGCTCCGAACCACCCGGGGCACCTCCAGACTCAGTGATAATTTTTGAGGGCCACATGGATGAGCATAAATGAGACAGGGCTCTCAGAACCCTCACTGGCACATCCCAGCCCACTGGCCCTGACAGCACATGTGGACTCCGCTGTGGGCACCGTGACACGCCCCGGGAAGCCATGGGGTGACAGTGACAAACCCGCCCTTCCCTCCCCAGAGAAGGGCTCACGCAGGCAGGGAGGGCTGCTCGGCCCTGTGGTGTGCACCCTTCATGGAACGCCTGCCCTACAGCTTGGGCACTCCTCCCCTACCGGCCTGACGACCCCAAAGCCCCATGGGCTCCTGACTTACCCAGGCAGGCGCTGGGTTCCTGGCAGCACTGGGGGTGCGTGGCTGTAGCAGACTGACCTGCAGCCCCCACGCTTGCTCAGGCTCTAAATTTCTTTCCAGGACATGGTCTGGAGAGCCCAAAATCTTTGCTTTCACAGCATCAAACAATGTTAATATCTAGACCAAGGGTAACTTTTCCATGGTTTTCTGCTTGTCCTCCTCACTAGTCCTTTATTGCACTGCTTAGAAACACTTACACTAAAAAAGTGGACAGGGGTGGTCAGTCCAAGCTATCAGGACATTCACAGGCAAGTGAATCCGTTGTGAAGCAGAAAAGGCAACAATCCCCAAAAGCGGGGCTTGAGCAAGGACCTACCCCAGCTCTTGGCAGTTCTCCCCAGGCATGTCCTCTCCTCCGGGTTCCACAGGAATATCTTCATCTCCCCAGCCAGGTCTTCCCATGTTTTGCTCCCCATCTCTGCCTTGGTCTCGTCCTTCCCTCTGTCAGGATCCTGGACCTTCTCCTCATGCTTATTTTCCTGGAAGAGTTACAGAACACAACCCCCACAGGCAAGCTGAACATCTCATTGGCCAAAAATAAATGCAAAAGCACTTAATAGCTGGAAATGTTTCAAATTTCCATTTTCCCATCATCACTCTTGAGTTAAAGAGAGGCAGTTTTGGCTGTTCTAACTTAGAATCGCTGACAACCCAACACCCATTTTTCCATGACATGGATGTCACAGCCATCTCACTGGGTACTGTCTCCTTGTCCTGGCATTCACAGACACTCATCTTTTTCCACCTGCGTGAACATGTCCAAAGCAGACCAGTGCTCTGGGAGGGTCAGGACTGTTCCCACGCTTCTGCAACATCTCTGAGCTCAAGTGCACATTTTCTGTGCTACCACAGATGATAGCAGGCAGCAGTGTATAAGAGGTCAGCCAGTTTGTTTTTCTTGGCTTGTGAGCAAGTGTTTAGTCTTTGGAGAAATCCCTGTGTTGTTATATTTCAGTTACACTCAGTTCCAAGGTCAAGCATCTTTCCAGGTTGAAAGAGTTTGTATTTTGCCTTGGTGGTGAAAACTTGTTTGTCCGGAACTCAGGAACACAAATCTCTCTGTACATGTAGCTGCCCAGGATCTGCTTGAGACATGGCAGCCGTCCTTAATTCTCCTTGAACCTGGGCAGGTTCTATGTCTGCAGAGAGGCAGTGAGGTGGGAGAGGGTGCTGACCAGGCTTTCAGCTCAGTTCAGTGCTGGGCCAGGCACCGCTGGAGAGGAGGGTGATGCTGACATGTGGATGGGTTCATCACCTCCCCATATTTCATGCAGATGCTGCTGCAGGGCCCAGCCACCCATGGCTGGGTCACAGCTGTGCTCCTGCAACCTGGGCACAGCTCTCCAAGGCTGCTGTGCCCGCTCCGAATGTGGATGCACAGCAGCTGCACTGGCAGGATCGCCCTGAGGGCCATGGAAACCTGCCCAACGTGGGCACCTGTTGGAGCCAGGACTGGCAAACAAGACATTTGCACCCCGTGGGCTGCCCTGGGGAGCCGGGAAGAGGCCACAGCTTGGCAGAAAGCCTGACTTGGAAACACCTTTGAATCGGGAGGATTAAACTCTGCTCAGACACGCAAATACTGCAAAACAGTGAGAATGGGGACAGAGTCCTGACTCCAAAGCCTGAATGTGCCCCTTGGGGAGCCTGGTCAGACCCAGGGGGGCTGTAAACCATCAGCATCCCACTTACTGCCCTGATCAGCTCCGACTAAAGCCCCAGTGGGGTCTTTTGGGAACACGCCTGCATCAGAGCACTGCTGCCAGCAAAGTGCCCACGGCTGCCCAGACAGCCAAGGCATTGCCTGGCCCAGGTCCTGCACCCCAGGCTGGAGCCCTTCCCAAGCCAGCTCCTGCACGGCCAGAGGTACAGGGTACACATGGCACAGGCTGTTGAAGATAGAGGATCTGTGTGGGGCAGCCGGACAGGATGGGAAAAACCCACTGCCTTGCAGATGTCTCTTAGCTAGGGCAGTAGGTCAGGTCTGGAACAAAACACCACCCAGGTGGTTTATCTTTGCAGCCCAGGACAGAGATGCCCTTGGAACAGCCCCTTTCATTTGGACAAGGCGCAGAAGGAGCAGCAAGAGCTGGAGTAGGTGTGAGCTGGGGCAGGGAGAAGACACAGCCACAGCAGGGTGTGTTGGGACATTGGACAGCCCTGGGCTGCTGCGAGCCACAACAGCAGGGGAAGCAAAGCTGGGGTTCATCCCTGGTGACATCGGGGTGTCCTGGGGCATGCCAGAGGATTTTCCTTATCCTCACCCTGGACCACATCAGCTCTTAATGGTGGATTTCTCCTGCTGAAATCACCATGCCCAGGTGTCCCTGTCCCTCCTAGTTGCCCTCACCATCCAACACCACTAGCCAGACCTGCTGCTGTCCTTTCCCCTCCCAGTACAAAGTGTTTTGCTGAAGGGACAAAGCAGCATTTCCTAAAGCAAAGTAGTTATATTTATCAGCCATGAAGCAAGTCCTTGCAGCAGCTCCCACCTTGCCTCTTGGAGCGTGGCCAGCAGCCCCCAAAACACTCACCACCTCCTGGTTAGGGCTCCTGTGCTGGCCCTCCATGCCCCTGGTGCTGGCGTTCCTGTCCGTCTGTGGGATATGCAGAGAAATATGAGTGTTAGCACAGCAGTAGTGGCCCCATTGTGGGTGCCATATCACCCCAGCTCTCAGGGACCCACAGGCACAGTCCCCTCCTCAGCACAGCCCCCCAGCCCTGCCAGCACCCCCCAAAACCACATCTGTGCCAAGACCTCTGCCTATCTATGGGGAACCACACTGCTTCCCCTCCCTACCCTGCAAAGCTCAGCGTGGAGGAGTGGAGCAAAAAATAACTTGCTTTCCCAAGAGGGGTGAGCTCAGCGCAACAGGATCCCATCCTGGGTCCTCTGGCATCCGGTGCCCTTTGCAGCACCCTCACTGCATCCTGCCTCATGTCTGAGTCCCCACCACTGCCAGGCAGTGCCCTACATGGGGAAGGCAGGCTCTTCACCCCCAGGAGACCACGTAGCTGTTAATAAACATTAGCAAATCGCTAGGGTTTCCAGTGGCCTTATGTGCGTCAATGTGTGCTTGTCAGTCACAGTGGGCCATGTTAATATATACAAAATCTCTTCTGCAGTAAAGGGGTAGTGTGAGGGGCAGGTCTATTTTTACCCCTTCGAATAAAGACAGAAGCCAGGAGTTCACAGCAGCTTCTTAAAGAGCTGGCCAGACAAAACCCAGAGGGACACCTTGCTGTGACACCCAGCAGACCGGGGCTGGGGTGTGCCAGAGTTTTCCCCCATCAGTGAATTACAGGCGTAAGATGATGCATTTGGGGCACAGGGGGTGCATGCTGGAGCCCTGCTGCTGGAACAGCTCCAGCAGTGCCATGGCACTGCATGGGGGCTGCCTGTCCCTGGTTGGGCCCCACGCAGCTCTCAAGGAACAGTGGGGCTCATTTTACATGTCTGTCCCAGCAGCAGCTTGGCATCATCCACCATCTCATTCCCTTGGCACCAGCCACCAGCTCATTCCCTTGGCACCTTTCCAATGGGACTGGTGACCCTTCCCTTCACAAGAGAGCCAGGCCCTTTTCAACAGTAGGGAAAGGTTGCCTTGCCCAGGCTGGGGCTTTGCCCGGAGACACAAGGACATCTGTCCCAGGCTCCTGCAGGGCTGCACAGTGCTGTCCAAGCAGGCTAAGCACCACTTCTCCCTTTCCTTCCCTGAGCATGGCTGAGAGCCACTCACCGGCTGTGCCAATAATTGGGCGCAGCAGGAAACAAAGAGGGCTGGCAGCTGCCCTGGTCTGTGCCGGGTTGGCCGGGCTGGCACGCTCCTGCTGGGCCTGCAGGCAGGGCTGGCTCAGCACCGGTGCCGGAGCAGCCAGCCCAGGGCAGGAGGACATGCAGGCAGCCGTGCTCACGGCTGGATCTCCTGGCCAGGATCTCCTGGGGCAGGGGTTGCCTTCCTGAAGCTCAGGGGCTGGGATGGGTACGCAGGGATTTAGCATGGCATGGGCAACTGTATGGCACCAGCAGCTCCCCAGGGGCACACGCACCATGTCACAGGAGTTGTGCTGCTGCTCAGCCTGGCCCTGGCACGGAGTGGAGGAGAGAACTGAGACCTCTCCATCACTGACAAAGAGTGGGGGCACCTGAGCAGGAGAGGACCAGAGCCAGCCCCTCTGTCCAGTGGGACACAGGCAGAGAGCTCAAGGTTCCTCCAGTTGAATAACTGCTTTTTTCTCTGGAGGTGATGTGCGCTTTGCCATTAATTGATCTGGGCATTTGCAACTTGTCTCTTGCACCACTGTCAGTGTACACTTTCCTTTGTCTCCTGGGAGAAGCTGGTCATTAAGCTTTTAGTCAGTAAAAGTAAGGTGTTTTGTAGGGTTTTTTTCCAAGCAGAGATAGGATTAGTTTCTTCTAACTTGATGAAATAAGCTTGAAATAATTATATGATTTGTACTTAGCACCTCTCAGCCCAGGGCATTAAAGTGATTTACAAGCAATTACGAAGCCTGCTGGGAAGATGCTTTTATGCGCATTTTACAGATAGGATGTGAAAACCAGAGGTTAAGGGCCTGTCCTGCCTCCTTGGCCAGAGGCGAAGGGAGATGGCAGGGGATTGTCGCTTCCGTGGGGCAGGGCACGGGCAGCAACAGGCACCGCAACAGGCACCGCAACAGGCACCGCAACAGGCACCGCAACAGGCACCGCAACAGCATCGCCGGCGGAGCGGGGACTCAGGGCACCGAGGAATAAAACACGGGGGCCGTGGTGGGGTGGCTGCCCAGGACTGGCACCCACACCGCAGGGAGGAGGGATGTGGGGAGGACGGGGCAACAGAGAGGTGCCAGGGAGATGGTCGGTGAAGGACAGAACGCCCCGGAACGGCAGAGCTGGAGATGGGGTGGGAACTGCTGCGGGCGAAGGGGCTGGAGAAGGACGGGGAGAGGCAACAGCAGGGAGGTGGGGATCCCCTGTGGCCGGGCTGCCCTGGGGCGCCCGGGACCCCTCGGAGACGGGGCAGGAGCTCTGTCCCCTCCTGGAGACGGGGCAGGAGCTCTGTCCCCTCTCGGACACGGGGCAGGAGCTCTGTCCCCTCCCGGAGCTGGAGCAGGAGCTGTGTCCTCTCCGCAGACGGGGCGGGATCTCTGTCCCTCCATCCCTTCCTCCCTCCCTCTCTCCCCAAACCCCCCAGGCACTGTCACTGCGCTGTTTCCAGCGGGACGGCCGCGGGCAGTGACTTTGGAAGGACGTGCCTGTGGCCCCGGAGGTGCCGCGGGCGGCTCGGCAGGGCTCGGCTCGGCTGGGCTCGGCTCGGCTGAGCTCGCCTGGGCTGGGCTGGGCTCGGCTCGGCTCGGCTCGGCTCGGCTGAGCTCGCCTGGGCTGGGCT